>JABUQX010011829.1:0-80000 GCA_015478945.1 Trachelipus rathkii | reverse complement strand
TGAAAGTATATGTAGGTTAAGAGTAAGGTGATGGTAATGGGTGAGAGCAGTCCGCGGTATGAAGTCATGTTAGATGGTGAGCAATTGGGCAAAGTATCTGAGTTTAAATATTTAGGATATATGTTGGATGAGAAGGTGATGGATGATGCAGAGTGTAGTAAGAAAGTTGTGAATGGTACGAAGGTGGCTAGTGCAATTAAATCCTTGGTGGATACAAAGGGACTAAGTCAGGAGTTTGACAGGGTTTTACATGAGGGTTTGTTGTTACCTGTGTTAATGTATTTTATTGAAACTATTGTATGGAATAAGAGGTATAGTCTAAGGTGCGATCTGTTCAGATTGATAATCTTAAGGGCGTGTTAGGTTTGAGAAGAATTGATAAAATGAGTTATACGCATTAGAGATTCGCGTGGTGTGAAGAAAGGCTTAAGTGGGAAAATAAACGGGTGCATTGAGATGGTTTGGTCATATTGAAAGGATGGACGATAGTGGGTTGGTTATGTGAATGAATAGTGATGAGTGTGCTGGGAATCGACCGGCTGAGAGACTAAAGGAAAAGTGAATGGAGTCAGTAAAGGAATGGGAGTTTGACAGAGGCGAGAAAAGGTGCATAATATAAGTGAATGGCGGGGTTTTGGGCCTGGCCCGGAGGATGAACCCCACATTGACGAAATACCACAATGAGGGTTCGTTGCGGTCTTGTGAAGCCTCAGGGTGGATATATACATATTTTTGACTGTGACGAGCTCTCACTTAAGGGGATTCAACCTACGTCATGCTCTTCTACTTAACTATCATTTTCCGTGCATGTTACGCACCCCTACCTCACATCTAGTGGGAAGACTAAGGGAGAATATATATATATATATATATATATATATATATATATATATATATATATATATATATATATATATATATATATATATATATATATATATATATATATATATATATATATATAATATATATATATTATATATATATATATTCATATATATATATATATATATATATATATATATATATATATGAGAGGACATAGCGCATCCGAAGCGATGGGAAATTACACCTCCATTGGGCATATCTGGAGTGTTGGGCACTTCTGAAGACACTCCAGTACCAATAGTTCGCCTCCTCTCCCACCCCCCCCTTGTGCTGTTATTCACACCTTAGTAGACTCTCCTTTATCACACACTGTAAACCACTTTTACAGACAACACTTCCCTTTAAAAAAAAACAAAAAAATTAAAATTGCAACATGCAATTAGCCTCAGAGAAGCCAAAGAGGGGCGCTCAAAAGTAGCCCTTACCCCCCATCACCACTTGGGGGTTGACGGCCTCCGGTGGTGGGGTTGGTGCCGTCACGGAATTGCTGACTAGCCTTGTTGATGCACAACTTTTTCTTTAATTTCTGTAACCTTCGCAGCCTTTACACTAATTTCCACTTTGTTGAACCTCACCTCTCCTCCTCTAAACTTCATCTCTTATTCTTAACTGAAAGTCAGGTGCTAGTGTTTGGGCCTTTCTGACAGCAAAACCCGCTCTTTCTAACTCGTTTACTGTCCCGTTATCCTCAATTTTTTCAGCCAAAGGTGGATTTGTTGTCCCATGTGTGCAGTGATGATGTTTGTTCTCGTGTCTCTGATTTGGAGTGAAGGAGTTAGGTTCAGGTCTTAAATAACCACTTTCAATAGAAGAATATTGGATGTTGAAGAGAGTGAGCGTTTTCTCAATAAAGTGGCGTTTCTTCCCCGAAGCTGCTTAGGATTCCTCAGTGGTGCTAGCAGCCTCCTGCACCAGACGCCACAGGAACTCCCCAGGAAATGCGCGAGCACACTCTGCTCTTCCCGGACCCTGGAAGGACGCCGGGTAGTAGCGTGTATCTTTGTCAGGTGAGAGTAGGTTGCGCAAATTCAGGTTCACTGAGAAGGTCTCGAACAACTAACTAGTACCTCATACAGCTAGCGACTATGGTAACGCACCAATGCAGAAAACATTAGAGAAGTACGGTACCAGGCGGCACAGGATGACCGAACAGAGTAGCGCTCAACAGAAGAAACTTGATTTGATGGTTGTTCGAAATCACATTTGATAGGTGTTTATGGTCACTCCAGGGTCACCAATTTGAAGGAGTTATGTTCAGGTCTTAAATAACCACCTTCAATAAAAGAATATTGGATGTTGAAGAGAGTGAGCGTTGTCACGATAAAGTGGCATTTCTTCCCGGAAGCTGCTTAGGATTCCTCAGTGCTGCTAGCAGCCTCCTGCACCAGACGCCATAGGAGTTTTCATAATTTTCTACCTTATGGCTTAAACTTTCCTGCCAATCTACTACTAAATTCATCTGTTCTGTATGTATCCTAACTCAACTTACTATCCCAAATTCTTGAACTACTTAAGCTCTAAATTAGAACACATTCTCTCTTTTTCACCTTTTCTCTGAAACCATCATCATTCTTGGCGATTTCAACATTCACCAACACCAAGGGCTTTCATCTAATTCTCAGGATACAGCTGGTGAACTTGCATACAATTTTTATATACAGAATGACCTTGAGGAATTGCTTCAGCTCCTTACTCTTATCCCAGATCTTCTTGGAGATACCCACCATTCTAGACCTTTTCCTAACCTCATATCCCTCTCCTTATTCTGTTAAACTGCTTCCTCTGCTGAATTCCTCCGATCACCTTATCTCTGTATCTTGTTTTATCTCTCCAAGTTTTTTGCAGGAAAATCCCCGATTACTTTTTTGGCACTTTGGTGCTTCTTTGACTTTTCATGGAATGACTACTGCTTTGGTGGACGACATTCCTTGGAGTGTGAAGAGTGTGATTCCCTCGGGCATGGAGGCATACATAACATATTTTTTCCCTTCAGTTAAACCTATCAAACCTTAGTTTAACTCTGCCTGTTCTCGTCATTCGCCACAGGGGGCGCTGCCCTAAAGGAATTACTGTGGTCATCAAACTCCAGAAACTCTTGCAGCTTATATTTCATCCCAGAATAATGCAAAACTTATTCTTCGTTACTATAAAGTAAAAACTTTTCTTTGTAGAATTGCAATTGTCTTTCGGGTTCCTCTTCCTCCCTCACGCTCTTTCTGGAATTTTCAAAGCATGTCAGTTCTAATTTTGCTTCTTCCTCTTTTCCTCCTCTAGTATCTTCTGATGACACAACAGCCGTTTCGTCTTCTGCTAGTTCTGAACTCTTCCCTCAAACGTTTTACTCTTAATTCCAGTTTAGATGATTCCGAAGCCCTACTCCTCAATTCCCCTCTAACTCATTGACTATAGTTGTAATTTCTTTTAAACCTGTTATTTCTGCCCTTTCTGAGCTTAACACTATGAAGGCGTATGGTCCTGATGGTATTCCTCCTGTGGTTCTCAAAACTTGTGCTTCTAAGCTTGCACCCTGCCTTGGTAAACTATGGTATGGAGTAAAAGGTACAGATCTAAGGTGCAATTTATTCAGAATTGATTACATGAATAATTAGAGTGCTAAGTAGCTCTGTGTGGTGTGAAGAAGACGTTGATGAGAGAATAAGTGAGAATGTATTAAGATAGTTTTATCATATGGAAAGAATGGATGATAGTCGGTTGGTTAGGCGGGTGTATAGAGGAGAGTGTGTGTTGGAAATCGATCGGATGGGACGCCAAAGGAAAAGTGGATTGGGTCGGTTAGAGGGTGTCTGAAGGATGGAATGTGAATTTGGTACAAATGAAAAGATTGGTGGGTGATAGAAGTAAATGGCATGGTTGTTTTCCTAGACTAGGGGATTGACAAGATACGACAGTGGTGATCGTCACTGTGTTGTGAAGCTTTAGGGCGGATTATGGCTGTGACAGACTCATACTTAAGGGTATGAAGGGAGTTTATGTTTTTTTGACACAGGTGAGTGGTCAGGGTCTTTTACATAATTTTCTATGATTATTCTGATGCATTTTCCCATTATATATATATATATATATTATATATATATATATATATAATATATATATATATATATATATATTATATATATATATCTCTCTGATTATAGCAGATATATGATATATAAATATATAATTTAAAACATTTACACCTATATATAATATATATATATATTATATATTATAATATATATATATATATATATATTATATTATATATATATATAATATAATATATTTATATATATATATATATATATATATATATATATATATATATATTCTCTGGCCATTCAGGCTAGAGACAGCGCGTATCGGGAGTGGAAAAATTCTCGTTCTTCTATCACTCTCGCTAATTTTCATTCAGCTAGAAATCGTTGCAGGGATACTCTTCGCGAGCCAAAGGCGGCTTTCATCAAACGAAAGTGCGCTAACTCCTTGGTTCTCCTACTGATAAATCTTTCTGGCCCTCTATTGCCAAAAACATCTCTAGTAACTTTTGTAAGTAAAGCTGCCTTTCCTCCTCTTATTCGTATCTGTATGGGCTTCCGTCGCTAACTCTCCAAACTGAAAGGCCAATTCTTCGGCCTCCTATTTTCCTCTCTTCACCCTGGGACGATTCTGGCATCCCTCCTCCTCCTTCTTCTCCTCTCAGGTGTCCTATTCTTTGCCTGTGATTACATTTGATCGGTGCATGGGCTCCTGAGATCTATGAACGTTAGGAAGGCGGGTGGCCCGGATGGCATTCCTCCCAGTTTGAGGGAAGTGCTCACGTGCTTGACCCCGCCCTCGTTCCAACTATTATTTCCTATGTTCTCAATACTAGCACTTTCCCTCAGTGTTGGAAGCACGCACATGTTCAACCTATTCCGAAAAAAGGAAGCCTTCTAACTCCTTCTAACTATCCGCCCTATAGCTTCTCACTTGTATTCTATCTAAGATTTTGAAACCCTTCTCAAAGTCTTCACTTCTTAGACCATCATGGAATCTCATTCATCTTCTTTCCGCATCGCCAGATAACGGCTTTCGGCGTTCAAGGTTCTACTGGCGATAGACTTTCCTATTTACCGATTTATGGTTTTCCGCTCCTAGGAACTACGGGGAGACAATCCAACAGAGAAATACTTAGGACTTACGGGGAGACTTGGTGGTGGCGCTTGAACATATCCAAAGCATTTGACCGGGTTTGGCCGCGTTATGCCTCCAAGCTCCCCTCTTTGGCGTTTCTCCTTCTCTTTTGCTATTGATGTCTAGCCTTTCTTTCCAAGGTCGCTCAATATCGGCTGTGGATGATGATGCGACTTCTTCTTTTTCTGTCAATCAGTGGTGTTCCTCAGGGTTCTGTTCTTATCTCCTACTTTATCCTACTTTTTATTAATGATCTCACCTGGCACATCTAACTCTATCCACTCATATGCTGATTGGGACTCGACCCTTCATTCCTTCAACTCAATTTCATCTGCATCCCTCTTTTACTTCTAGAATTGCTCTCGTCTTCAATCTTCCGATTCTATTCTCGACTGATCTGGAATAGAATTTCCGGGTGGGGTCTTCTCAATCTTGTGAAATTTAATTCTTAAAAAAACTCACTTCTACAAATCTCCCTCTCTAAAAACACCTTCTAACTTTCCTATCTCTTGTCGACGGTTCTCTCGTCTCTCCTGTTGACAATATAACACATCTCCTTGGCCTCAACATAAACAAAAAATGTTTTGGAAACCTCCATACACAACGGTTGCTAGGGCGGCCTCAAAGAAACTGGGAGTTTTGTTTAGACTGCGAGACTATTTTTCCTCTTCTCAGTTACTCCAGCTATAACAAGGGTCTCATCCGCCCTGTATGGATTACTGTTCTCATATCTGGGGGGGCTCTGGTTTCACCCCGGCTTTTGGACAGGTTCGAGTCAAAAGCCAAAAGGCTTTATAAACTGTCTGTACTTTCCACTTCACTTTGACCCTCTATCTCTGCGGCGAGATGTTGGGTGTTCTATCTCTTTTCTATAGGTATCGTTAGCGGCAGTGTTCGAGAGAAATTACCACTCGCGTACCACACTTTACCGTCGCCCTCGGTAGCACCAAGGGGTGCTGGTGTCTGCTCACGAGTTTTGTGTAGATATTGGTAACTCCAGCTAGTTCGCTGCGGTGCTTCCTTCTTTCCTGCCACCTCTTTCTGTGGAACTCTTCTTCCATCTTCTGTGTTTTCCTGCTGAATTTAATCTCCCTCACTTTAAGCTGCGTCTGTGCTCATCTGCGTAATTTGGCTAGCGGGATGCAATTTTGGCGTGTAACACCCCTCCATGAATAGGCTCTGCCCGTGAGTTGGTGGTAAAAAATGTTTATAAAAAAAAAAAAAAATTTATATATATATATATATATATATATATATATATATATATATATAAAATATTTAAATATAATAAAAAAAATTATATATAATATATATAATATATATAATATATAACAGGAAATTCACTTATTTATGAAATTCCCTCTTTTGGGACATTGAAAGAGAGTTTTAGAAAAAGCTGTTTCTCATTCCAGCAATGCGTCTATTATCACAAATGCAAGATACATTCAAGATGAAGCAATAACCATATGTGGAGTTAAATTATATGGCACCCCATGGTGAATATATATATATATATATATATATATATATATATATATATATATATATATATATATATATATATATATATATATATACAAATATTATATAGTATATATATATTAATATTATATTATATATATTTAATATATATATATATATTATATAATATATAATATATATATATATATATATATATATATTATATATATATATATATATATATGTATATTCTCTGACACGATAAAATAGGTATTAGAAACTTTTTGGGTGTTGGTGTTATGAGAAAATATATTGATTAAAAATACCATTTAAATATTTAAGTTACAGGTGTGGATCGACATACTACCGGGTTACATTCAAGCCAGTCTGTAATGTGTCAGTCTTTAATTATGGGGTCAAATGTTTAGCATATAGATAATACAATCAGGGTTGGCACGGAAAAATCAAATGATTTAAATCATCTGATTTTTATGTGATTTTTTTATTAAAAAAATTATGATTTTTTTGATTTTTTAGGCAAATTTTTTTTCTAATTTAATAATTAATCCTAGTTATCACCTTGTTAATGATAAGTATATTTCATCTACATAATAAGTAAATTCACTAATGTAGTTTCAAATCATTGTTAAAAAAGAAATAAATAAAATTAGAATACTCAGATATTATACAGTATATAGCTATATATATAATTTAAATAACTTAATTAAACTAAATAATTATATTTATTAAACTTATTATTAATTAGGCAATAATTAGGGTTATTTACTAATTTTATAAAAAATAATTAAAAAAAAGCAATTTGTGCCTAAAAAAATCAAAAATTGATTTTTTTTCTAAAAAAATCAAAAAATCTCCAACCCTGAATACAATAGTATCTATTCTTTAGGCACAGCTAGAACAGTTCTTTAGTACATATGTAAAAATTCTGTAGTCTGTAATACTATGTAAGATGAGTTCTTTTCCAGTTTTCCTTTTCCTAGCACCCTTCCTATTATTGGAACACCTTGTGGAAGGTATGTTTTTATCATCCACAAATGTTTTTTCCTCCTTGACCTCTTTATGTTACAGTGTCAAGTTAAAAAGTTATAAATTTCAATTAGAGATGTCGCAAAGGGCCAATTGTGGGAAGTTAGGAAAGCGAAAGATGAATGCCATGTAATGCCTACAAAAATTGCAGAATGGCCAATTTGGTGTCAGGATGAAAGACACAGTTGTTCGCTCATCACTTTGTAGTTGAAGTTAGTATTTACAATCTGTCCTTAATAGGTACAGATTTTTGAACAATTCTCACAAATTGTGAATAAACAGGTTAATATCGGCTTGATGTTCCTTCTCATTTGACGAGCTTTGTGTAGTTCCAAGGTAAATAGGGAATTTTTGGTTGAAAAATTCGTTTCATTTCAGGGTCATAATAATAAATCTAAGGTGCATTACTAGTACCGACCTAAGAAATTAATTTTGCCCCATTATTACAGCTCTACAGATTCCCATGCTACGGTACTGAGAATCGTCTGTCAGCAAACGTGGCGCATAACTGGCAGCCGTCCTCCTCTTTATTTTGTTGAGTAATATTTGCTGACATGTGCGATGATTAAAATTGATGAAAATTGATGAAAATTTAGTGAGTTCAGATAAGGAGTTGGTCAACATTTTCAATGCTTATTTTGCTTCAGTGTTTACTGAGGAGAAGATTAAGATGAATAGTTTGCGAGCACTAATAGGGTCCTTGTAGGGCATAGTAACAAATAGACCTTACAGAATTGAATTTTGACGTAAAAGATAAATTAAACGTTATTAGACCATATTGATCCAGTAAAGCTGCAGGCCTGAATGGGATATATGGTAGAATTCTGAAAGAGGGTAGTATCAGCATTGCAAAGGCACTGAATTTGATTTTTAAGCGATCTATAACATTTGGTGAGGTACCAAATGACTGGAAAACAACATATGTTGTGCCTATTGTATAAGAAAGGTAGTAGGAAAGATTGGGAAATTATAGGCCAGTTAGCTTAACATACCTTTGGTTGTAAAGGTTCTGGAAAAGTTACTGAAAGGTCATATAGAGAATATTTAGAAGATAACAAAGGTATTGTACGAACTCCAGCATGGTTTCAGAAAGGGTAGGTCATGTCAGAACAAACCTTTTAGAAATTTAATGGACCTACATTACTTGACTTGCATTGGACCGAGGAGATTCCAGTTGATATTGTATATTTAGACTTTAGAAAAGCTTTTTCATAAGGTTCCCCACATAAGGTGATGAAAAAGTTTTGCAATGTGGTATAGGTGGGGTGGTACATGGTGGGATTAAAGAGTGGTTGCGAAATAGAAAACAGTGTGTAACAACTAAATGGCAATAAATCATTCATGGGAAAATAGTGAAGAGGGTGTCCCACAGGGTTCAGTGCTGGGCCACTATTGTTCCTCATCTATATAAATGATTTAGACCAGGGACTTAAATGCAAGGTTCTAAGTTTGCAGATGATACTACGTGGCCACCTCAGTTAGGAATAGTGAAGGATGCATAAAGATTTCAAATGATCTTGATAAACTTCTTGGGGTGGGCAAGATAGTGGCAAATGAATTTTAAATAGTAAAAAGTGTAAGGTTCTTCACCTAGGGTCTCAAATAAAAGTTTTTTAACTACCTAATGAATGGGGATTGGCTTGAGTCTGTGGAAACCAAGAAGAAAGTTTAGGTGTGATTTATACGCCAGTAATTTGAAAGTAGGCTAATCAGTGTTTGAGCAGAATAGCTAACTAAGATGCTGGGCTTAATAATCGCAATGTTGTTATAAGAGCAAAGGCCAGTAATAAAGTAAACTGTATAATAGCTATGTTAGGCCAGTATAGAGTATTGTGCACAAGTTTGGGCCCCTTATTTAAAGATAGACTTAAGATATGCTAGAGAGAGTGCAACATAGAGCAACAAGGATGATTTCTGGGTTTGAGGGTAAGAGGAGCTATGAGGAGAGGCTGAAGGAGTTAGGAATGTTTTCTGTAGAAAGGTGATTTCTCAGAGGGGACATGATACAAGTCTACAAAATTTTTACATCTATTGATAATACAGAGATTAATAAATTTTTTATAGTAGAACATGGACAGGTGACCAGGGGGCATAATAAGAAAATTAAGAAGAAAGCATGCCATCTTGATATAAGAAAGCATGCATTCAGTAATAGGGTTGTTTAAATTTTGGAATGGTGATTGGTTTGCCAGAGGAGGTTGTTGAGTGTGACTCGATTGCAACATTTAAGAAAGGGTTAGATTCGTTTATGGATGGGTTGGGAATCATATAATATATTGACGAAGCCAAATTGGCGGGTTTTTAGTTGTGATATAGTTATAGTTAGATGGCATGTGTGACCATAACTTAGTTATTAATGCATGTGGATGGTTTGGGTATCATATTTATATATCATTAGTTTTGACTAAGCCAAATTGGTGGATTTGTAGTTACAACAAATTGACAAGCCCTAGGGTGCTTTGTGGATTTGCATGAGCATGTTGGGTTGGTGGGTTGGCTGGGACAGTCTCGATAGGCCCATGTGGCTTTTTACTGTCTCTATATTCTTTATGTCTTTTATGTCTTTATGATCTGTATTGTCCTCAAATATTTCAGCAAATCTCACAGATAATGCAAATCAACCATCTATAAAACTCAAATATAATTTTATACACTTTCCAACATTATTTGGCATAAATCATTTTCACAGACTGATTGCTGAAACATCTTAAAAAGTTTTTAACAAAATTTAATATCCATTATTCTCTTACATCATTCATTTGTTTATATAATAACATCGTCAACCTGACCAAACACAATGTGTATACTGGAACACAGTAGGCTGGTTAGAAGGAAGAATACATGAATAATTATCCAAACAATAACAGTGGTTCGTGGGTATTCACACATATTTCTTGCAGTTTATATATATATATATATATATATATATATATATATATATATATATACTATATATATATATGATATATAGATATATATAATATATTATATATTATATATATATATATATATATTATATATATTAAATATATATATATATATATATATATATATATATATATATATATATATATATTATATATATATATACGGTATATATATATATATACATATAGAGGGAGAGAGAGAAGTACATGGTGTGTAGGGTATTTCCCATGATATTCCAGTGCCCAATGGTTCGCCTTTGTCTTTTGCGTTGATATACACACTCCTCTTCCAAACAACGCCTTACAGACATTACCTTATATCCCTATGTGTGGGGGGAGAAATTGTCATAGAAGGCGACTAAAGTGACAGTGGTAGTTGGGTTAGCTGCCCACTACCACTTATCTGTTGCTAGGTATGGTTTAGCAGGCCTTGGACATGGTCGTGATCGCCGTAAGCGACCATGCATCTTTCGACGAAACTGTATGAATCGTTTAGGTACATGGAATGTCAGAGGAATAAATTTTGAGGAGAAGAGGAGAGATGTGATGAATGTATTTAGAAAGGGTAAATTTGATTTGCTCGTTGTGGCTAGTATAAAGACGAAAGGAAGCGGTGAAGATGAGTGGTGTGTTGTGAAATGTGTGTATGCTGGAGTGGAGGGGAATAGTTACGATTCTGAGTCACATGTGGCACATAGCTATGGTGGATTTTGTTTGTGTGAGTACTAGAATTCTAATGGTTACATTTAAGTTTGAAAAGGTCAAGTTATGTGTGGTTGTAACATATGGTCCATCTGAGGGTGATGTTGGGGAGAATGCGACTTTCTGAGATAATCTGAATGATGTTTTGGATGGGGTGAGTAGGAGCTTCAGATTGATTGTGTTAGGTGATAAAAATTGTTGGATAGGTGATTAGAAAAGTGATGGTATATCAGGTAAATTTGGGGTGACGGGAGAAAATGAAAATGGTAGGAGGGTGATTGATATCTGGGAGGAAATATGTAAGTGTGTAAGTAATACTTTCTTTAAACACGAGAGTATTCATAAGGATACTAGAGTTGGTTTAAGTAGAGATGGTATCGACGTGAAAAGCATGATTGATTTTGTGTTGGTGAAGGAGTTGTTAAAGTATGTAATGGATGTTAAATCAGTGAGGAGGCTTGGGATGATATTATCGGATCATTATGTTATTTTATGTTAGATTAAGTTAGAGGAGGCTTGGATGGAGAGGAAAGAGGTAAGGAAGGAAGTGGGAAGAATTAAGAGTGAAAAATTAAGTGAACAAGGTAATAAGAAAAAGTATTTAGGAGCGCTTGCAAATAAATCAGTTGAATGCGAACAAGATGAAACTGAGCAAATCTGGATTCAATTGAAGGAAGCCTTTATTACTAGTGCAAGAGAAGTATGTGGATGTGCTAAAGTAGGAAGTAAGATCACAACAGTGAATTGTGGAATGAAGAGGTGATGCAAGTGATTAAAAGTAAAAAAGATTCTTGGTTGAATGTGCTAGAAGCATTTGATGTGGTCTCAAAAGAAAGATGTTCGGAATTATATAAAGAGGAAAAAAGGAAGACTTAAAAGTTGCATACGTAGGAGGAAAAATGAGGTAAATGAACAGTTTGGAAGGAGGATGAATGGGGGAGTTACAAGAGAATGGGCAGCTTTTCTGGAAGGAAGCGAGGAAGGCTAAGAATGAGAGTAAGGGGAATCTACTTAAAATAATAAATAGGGATGGTGCTTTCGTAACTGATGAAATGGATGTGAGAAGAGTTGTGGAAGGAACACTTCGAAAACATGCATAATACACACATTGGCAGTAATGAAGAGGTGATAGTGAATGTGTGTGGTTTTGGTGTGCAAGAAGAAATAGGTATTTTGGGGAAGAGGTAATGGGTAGGGTGAGAAAGTTGAAGAATGGTAAATCTGCAGGCATAGATGGAATTACTAATAAAATGATCAAGAATGGAGGCGAGATGGTGACTGAATGGATTTGGAAGTTGTATAACAGAGCGTTTATGGAGGGTATAGTTCCGAGAGATTGGAGGAGAACAGTAGTAGTAGTACCCTTAAAAGGGGAAGGGGGATAAAGGGAACTGTAGGAGCTATAGGGGAATTAGTTTATTGAGTGTTGAAGGAAAGATATATGCCCGTATTTTGGTTGAATGAGTATGTCGAGTGAATAAAGGACTGATTGGTGAAGAACAAGGTGCATTTATAAGTGGTAGAGGATGTGTGGATCAAATTTTTATATTGAAACAAATGATTGAGAAAATTAGAGTGAAGATGAATAAATTGTATTTAGGTTTTATGGGCTTGCAACAGGCGTACAACAGGATTAATAAGTGAAGTGTGTGTAAGAATAAAAGGGAGTCGAAAGTGATTGGTTTAATATTAATAGCTGAGTGAGACGGGGATGTGTTATGTCTCCATGGTTATTTAGTTTGTATATGGATGAGGTTATGAAAAAATTAGAGGTGGGGTGGCAGGGAGAGGTGTAAGAATGATGGAGATCGGAAGAGAGTGGAGGGTGCCCTGCTTATTGTATGCGAATGATTTGGTTTTTGTGTGGTGAATCTGAAGAGTTTGAGAGAATTGGTGGAAGGAGTTTGGCTGTAAATGTAGATAAGAGTAAGGTTGTGGTAGTTAGTGAGGAGAGTCCGCAGAGTGAAGTTATGTTAGATGGTGAGGAACTGGAACAGTATCTGAGTTTAAATATTTATGATATACTTGTATGTTTGATGAAAAGAGAACAGATTATGCAGAATGTAGTAGGAAAGTTGTGAGTGTTAGGAAGGTGGATTGCATGAGGGTATGTTGTTACCTATGTTAATGTATAGTAGTGGAACTATGGTCTGAAATAAGAGGTATAAATCTAAGGTACAAAGTGTTCAGATGGACAATCTTTGGGGCGTGTTAGGTATGAGAAGCATTGATAAAATGAAGAATGAACGCATTGGGGAGTTGTGTAGTTTGAAGAAAGGCATTAATGAGAAAATAAACGAGAGTACATTGAGATGGTTTGGTCATATGGAAAGGATGGATGATAGTCGGTTGGTTAAGCGGATGTATAGGGGTAAGTATGCTGGGAATCGACCGGCTGGGAGACCGAAGAAAAAGTGAATTGAGTCAGTAAAGGCATGTCTGAAGTAGGAAATGTGGGAGTTTGGCGAGGCGGAGAAGAATACCGAAGTGAATGGCAAGGGTTTTGGAGGGGGTATGTTGTTTGATTTTGCGCAGGGATGAACCCACATTGAGAGATAGCCACAGTGGAAGGGTTCTTTCGCACTCTCGTGACCTCAATGGTTAAATTTTTCCTTGGTTGGGACACAGTTCTCACCTAACGTTAAAGGGGATGGGGCAAAGGGGGGGCTTTCCTTTCGACTTTTGTCATGTTCTTCTACTACTTTTCTGTTCCGGTGTATGCTACGCATCTCACCCCCAATTTGGGGATAGGGGGCAGATGGATAATAATAGCAATATATATATATATATATATATATATATAATATATATTATATTATATATATATATATATATATAATATATAATATTATATATAATATAATATATTATATATATATATATATATATATAATATATATCTATATATATATATGAAGATGGTACCGATACCAGAAAAGAGGGTGATACCGATACTCTATTCTATTTTTTAGGTGTACGATTGCCGATACTTTAATTAATATTATAAATACACAGTAAGAAGATATAGGAATATTTGTGTATGCTACGGCAACTCAGGATTGCATTCCCTGTACAACCATTACTTAGTCATTTATTTCATATTTGGTTGTACCCAAGTAAATTTATTTTTATAAATTAAAATAGTATCTTTTAAGGAAAAATAAATGCAAATATAATGTTAATAACTTTTTTTATGTTTCCTGTTTTATTCAAAAAATGTTCCATTTCCATTTTTCAGGTAAGTATTAACAAAGTTTAGCTACTAGTTTTTATGTTTTAACATGATTAACAATTTACAAGAGAAGATTCTTTAACTAGCTACAAATATAAAGAATAAAAATAATTAAAGAAGAGACTCAATTAATCAGGCTGAAAAGACACAATAAAAACGCTATTATTCAAACTTGACATAATAATAATATACTTCCTTTTAAAATAAAGATAGATATCATTTCATACTCAAATTCAAAAATTAACAAATTGGTAATGCAAAAACATTAAAGCTTTCACTAGTATCAGGCGAGAAGCCTGTTCCTTTTTTGGGCGTGTTTCATTCCCACGTAACACCTAAATATACGCCTCGCTCTCGACTGTGAGGGGAGGGGCCTGGTAAATATTTGCTTGCAAGCACTGGTAATAATAATGAAACCCTTGGCCCATTTTCATGCCCCACCACATGAAAAGGATTCTCTTCTGTAGGCAGCATCTCCATGTTTTCATAGAGCCCCTCATCTCTTCTTTCACAGATTGCAAAATTTGAATTTCTTTGCTCCTTGATGACTGTCTCTTCAGTTTTTTCTATGAGGCTCCTTGGTGTGATTCCTATGAAGGTGAATGAGATGTTAATGCAATTTCCGCCATGAACTTATCAAAGTCTAACATATCCAAATCTTCTTCACATCTTCAGTAGGTTTATCTTGCTGAAAAAGCCTCCATCGTCACTTACAGTGCTGTTGGCATAGTAGCTGCTGGATAGGGCGGCCTTTCCACTTTTGTTTGAAATCTTTTTTTTTTTTGTCAGCGCAGAAGCTTCCGGTTATAGCTATTTAAAGGAATTCCTTATTAGAACCTTTTTATCATATCGAAACTAGATTTATTATTGAATTTAAAGTTTCTCATAATTCTTCACTCAAAATGTAAGAAATATCGGCCAAGTATCGGCCATATTAACCAATACCGATGCCAAAAAAATGGCCGATACTGCCGATACTATCGGTACATCCCTAATATTTTATATTATATATATATATATATATTATATATTATATATATATAATAGTATTATATATATATATTATATATATATAATATAATATATATATATTATATAATATATATATGATATTATATATACTATATATATATATATATTATATATATATAATATAGTTTTTTATTTGGGGGGAGGGGGAATATTTTTGTAATTTCATATTTAACTTAAACTTCCATCCAGAATTCAAGGTGTTTCATACTTTATGTTTAGCCAAATATAATTAAATATATTGTCTTGCATATTATTTTTCAGGCAGCCAGAGTTTTGCAACTGGGCTTTTAATCTTCCTAGAGGAGATACTTGTCTTATAGTAAATGGAATTTGATTCCAGATGACACAGACATTCTTATAACACACTCGCCGCCTGTAGGTCACGGTGATCTATGTTGTATGGGAGTACGCGCTGGTTGTGTTGAACTCTTATCAACGGTGCAGCAAAGAGTTAAGCCTTCTTACCATGTTTTTGGGCACATTCATGAAGGTGGGTAATATATTCTTCAACTTGTTTTTAAATTAGTTGGTGAATGTGTCAACCATATTTTTTGTGTTGATTATATCATCATATATTATATATATATATCTTTCTTATATATATATATATATATATATATACTATATATATATATTATTATATATATTAATATATATATATTAATAATATATATATATATATTATATATAATATATATATATATATATATATATTATCTATATATATATATATATACTATATATATAAAATATAAAGCATACAGTATTTTCTCGTTTACTCCTCACCTTCCTCTTTGCCCCAGATTGGGGGTAGGTGCTGTACAAGCATCGGAAAAGAAAAGCAGTAGGAGAACATGACAAACGTCGAAAAAGAAAGCCCAGCCCGCCCCCTCTGTACCAATTAATTAGTGAGAGCTCGTCACAGAACAGAAAATCCACCCTAATATAATATATATAATATATATTATATATATATATTATATTATATATATATATATATTATATATATACTATATATATATATAATACTATATATATATAGATATATATATATATCAATAATATATATATATATATATATATAATATATATATATATATATATATATATATATATATATATATAAATGTATAGTATATATATAATATATATATATATATATATGTAAACGGTGGTGCCAAGCCACACCTGGAGAATCATAAAACCAAACTACTTCTATTTAAAACAATGGTGGGACAGTAGCTTCTGCTACTGTTCTCCTAACAGAACAGATTTTCACTCCCTTTCTTTGAATATCTTACCACTCTGCTCACGAGACTGGTTATATTTCTCAGTCCAAATTACCTGAGGTCCTCTATTTAGGGGATCTTTTCAATGTACACAACACTGATTCGGTTGGGGTCCTCCTCTCTATACTGATCTTAGGTGGGGAGGAGGCGCGAATCATTCAGCTATTCTTACGATCTGGAGCAACGTAATCACAAGAACTCTACACAGCATTCCGGATCGTCCTAACCAATTCCTTGAAAGCACACTTGACTATGTTTTTTTCCAGCTACTAAGTCCCTCTCCTGCTAAGTAAATGACACCACCTTTCGCTCCTATTGGGTAAATCTGACGCACAACCTTAATATCTCTTTAACTTTAATACTTTCTCTCTCAACAGCTTCCATCCTGCCCGCTATGCCGTTTTTTTCTGGCAACCTTGATCGGGGTGTTAGGGGGCCTTGCGGTCCGCTCTACGCTATACTAATAATTGGAATGGACTGCTTTATGACTCCTGATGACGCTTTCGGCTTCTGCCACTAAGGTGGGAGCTGTAATCGGTGACTTGATTGGAGCAGGTTCATTCCTTCTTCGACTAAATCCTTCTCTCCTCATGAATCCATGGTTCGATCGTGCCTGTTCTTTGGCCATTCAGGCCAGAGACAGCGCTTTCGGGGGTGGAAAAATTTCTCGTTCTCCTAATCACTCTCGCTAATTTCATTCAGCTGAAATCGTTGCAGGGATAACTCTTCGACGTAGGCAAAGCGGGCCTTTCAATAAAACGAAAGTGCGCGTTAACCTCCTTGTTCTCCTATACTGATAATCTTTCTGGCCTCTGCCCAAAAACATCTCCAACAACTTCTGTACATCTACCTTTCCTCCTCTTATTCCATCTCTGATGGCTCTGTTGCAACTCTCCAACTGAAAAGGCCAATCTCTTCGGCCTCCTATTTTCCTATAACTCAACCCTGGCGATTCTGGCATTCCTCCTCCTCCACCTTCTCCTCTCAGGGTGTCCCTATGTCTTGCCTGTGATTACATTTGATCGGGTGGCATGGGCTTCCTGAGATTCCTATGAACGTTAGGAAGGGCGGGGGGCCCGGATGGCATTCTCCCCGAGTTTTGAGGGAGTGTTCTTCCGAGCTGGCCCCTCCCCTCGTTTACAACTTATATTCTCTATGTCTCAATACTACACTTTCCCTCAGTGTTGGGAAGCACGCACATGTCCAACCCTATTCCGAAAAAAAGGCAGCCGCTCTTGATCCTTCTAACTATCGCCCTATAGTCTCACTTGATTCTATCTAGCATCTTTGAAACCCTTCTCAACTCCAACTTCTTAGACCATCTGGAATCTGCATTCTCTTCTTTCCGACACCTTCGCCAGTACGGCTTTCGGCGTTCGAGGTCTACTGGTGATATACTTTCCTATTTTAACCGATTTATGGTTTTCCGCCTTAGGAACTACGGGGAGACTTGCGTGGTGGCGCTTGACTTTCCAAAGCATTTGACCTGGTATGGCACGCGTCACTGGCTCTCCAAGCTCCCCTCCTTTGGGTTTTCCCTCCTTCTCTTTGCTTACTTATGTCTAGTTTTTCTTTCAAAATCGCTCAATATCGGCTTGTTGATGGGGCGACTTCTTCTTCCTTTTCGCTGCATAGTGGTGTTCCTCAGGGTTCTGTCTTGATCTCCTACTTGTTATTCCCTACACACTTTTCCTTAATGATCTTTCTCACCATGCACAAATCTAACGTCTAGTTCCTCACTTGCCGATGACTCGACTTCATTTCTCAACTCATTCACATCTCCTTGTCCCCTCTTTTTCAGCTTCTAGAGATTGCCCTCTCGTCTTAATTTTCGATTTCCTATCTCTCGCTCGCATCTGGGATTAGAATTCTCGCGCGTGGGGTCCGCTCTCAACCTTGTGAAATTCAAATTCTTTAACAACTCAACTTCTTCAAATCTCCCTCCCTCTCCTTAAGACCCTTCTAACTTTCATCTCTTTCGACAGGTTTCTCATCCTCGTCTCTCCTGTTTGACACACTCACTCACAACATCCTTGGCCTTACATAAACAAAAAAGACTCGCTCCTTCCGCGAACACTCAAACCACTCACCCACAAGGTTGCTAAAGGCGGCCTCAAGACTGGAAGTTCTGTTTAGACTGGGAGAGACTTTTTTTCCTCTCCACAGTTACTCCAACCGTTATACAAGGGCCTCATCCGCCTTGTATGGAGTACTGCTCTCCTCATATCTGGGGGGGGACTCAGGTTTCACCGGCTTCTGGATCGGGTCGCGTCAAAGGCAAAAGACTCTCACCACTACAACTGTCCGCTTTCTTTCTCAGATCTCACTTGACATGCTATCTTCTGCGGCGCGATGTTTGGTGCTTTACGTTCTCTTTCTATAGTACGATAGCGGCAAAGTGCGCGAGGGGCACACACGCCTCACTCATCCACTCGCGTCGCCATCCTCTTTAAAAAAACGCCCTCGTAGCCAAGGGGTGCTATATCTGTCGGCACCTGAGTTTTGTGTTGATATTAGCAACTCCAGCCTAGTTCGCTGTGTGCTCCTTCTATCCCAGCCACCTCTGTTTACTGATGGGAATCTCTTGCCATCTTCTGTGTTTCCTACCTCCAAATTTTATCTCCCTCACTTTAAAGCTCCGCGTCTGTGCTCCTTGCTGCCCAGCCTGCACATTTGCGTTAAGTTGATATTTTTTGTTGATTTTAACAACCCGCGTCCTTGATAGGGCTTTTCATCGCCGCGAGTGGCGGGTGGTGAATGTTGTACCACACACACACACACGCCACACAAAACACACACATGAACAGTCCCCCTAGGAAATTGGGGACATTAATTATTCAAGAATTAGGAAGGGCAATTAAGTAATGATACATACGCACATACTCTAATTAATTTCCTGCCGGAATAGGTTGCGGGAAGTGGTAAATCTTATACTCTTGAAAGTCTATGAGAAGTTCACCAGCATCCAGTCTTGCAATCGATTTATGCTTTACTCCACCAGTGTTCAAAAGGACTCTGGGGCTGCTCGACTTAAATGCGTTTAACTGTTATAGACTTGCTCACATGTTCATTTGTTATTAGTTGTTTATTGTTTATTAAACTTACCAATTTAATTATGAGGGGAGGAGAAATAAGATGTGTAAGATAGAGATTAAAACAACAACTCGGCTTTTATTTAAAGGATATGTTAATCTATAACCATAGCTTCGGAATTATATGAAGAAAACAGAAAACTAATATTCTTTTATTAACAGCTTTATATCACATAGTAATACAAATAGAAAAATGCACATCTAAGAAATAAGAAAGATCCTGCCCTCAATCTGGGACTTATGGTTATTATATTTTTTGGGGAGTTACTGATGTATGGTTCGAGTAGGGAGTATTTCAATTTGCCTTTTGTGGTATTTTATGATTTAAAATGTACTTAATATGAGTAATTTATATTTATTCATATAAATTATGTTTTAAGGTAACTTTTTACTTAACTTAAATTTCTGTATTAATAAGTGTTGGCCTCTTCTTGTGCACACACACTTTATAAGGGGGATAATCACAATAACAAGTTTAAAGGGGTAAGCGAATCAATGTGATATTATTACAAATTTCCATAAGATTTATTCAAGAAATTACAGGGGAATTATTATGGGGTTGAGTTTTTATAAGTTTGTTTTTTTAATTCAATTCACTGAGTCACTTAAGTTATGAGTTATGAGTTTTTCATAAAGGTTTTATCACAAGATATCACAAAATATTATATAATTAAGTTATTTATCACAGAACTGGGGTTCACAATTCAATTAGAAAAAGTTTGCTCAAAGATAAGGTTTTCTAGATATGGTACAAAGCTAGTTTCTGGATATGTATAGGGTAGGCCCCTGGTTGGTTATTGGTTAGGCCTCTAGATAAGTTGTACTGTTGAATAGGCCCCTGGGTAGGTTATACTGAGTTTGAGTGGGCCCCTGGGTAGGTTCCTGTAAACATGGGAATTTTTACTTTAGAAATTGAATTTAATGAAAGATATTACTTTGTTAATTGTTATAAGATTAAAGGATTTTAGTTATATAAGTAGAACTCACCCTAGTCACGGGAGTGATTCAAAGAGGGAAAAGTGACGGCGGCAATGTTTATAACCCTCAGGTACATAAGAGGTCCCGAGAAGTTAAAAGGCAAGCTGTAACATAAGGTTTACCATAAGTATTACTTAAAATTACTTAACTTAGATATTTTTAGTTAATGACAACAAGTGTTTTAATATACTGACCTTGAAAGGAATATTGTATAGCTTGTATTTAAGTTTTTTGCAAAGACCATTAGGATACGTTCATACCGTATAACAGAGATTTTACTATAAATAAATTCACGTTTAATTCATTACATAAAAATGTTCAATAAACTGCAAAAAGAAAGGGACATATAGATATCTGTTTATAAGGTAAGTGTTTTTATGACTGAAGTGAATAATGGATAATCAATTTTAATAATAATTTTTCTTACATTTCATTTACAGTATGGTACCATGTACAAAACATCTTATGAGGGTATTTTACTTGTACATTTTTTTAAGAAAACCACAGGCGGGCATTTAATCACCCTTACATCCTCCCCCGCTAAACCTAAACCTCCACCTCCATTTTCTTCGTCATGCGAAGGTTTTAGGCTAAGGTGGAAGCTTATGGCCGCGAAGGTACGGAGGACGAAGGGGTACTCGAACCAATATTTTAAATATTTGGGGACATATTTATAGTTACAATAAGTAATATAATATAAATTATAAGTTATATTAATAATTTAACAAAGAGTTTATAAAGGTGATAAATGTTTACATAACTTTACAAAGTATATAAATAAGTACAAGGAGTTCTTTGAACTTTAATAATTAAGGTTTGGGGCATTACATAAAGAAGAGAATCCTCTGGCGGTTCCTCTTTCTTCATGCAAAATTTTAATCCATTGTTGGAATATATATTCCTGTTGTTGTGGAGGCATCCTCATCCAATTGATTTGATGCATCGCCCATCTAACGCTAGAGCGTAGGGTTATTAATGCATCGTCAATTGGAGGAGGATTATAACCACCAGGATTATGAGAATCTTGGGAAGCATAATTCAAGGAGTAATTACTAGGGTTTTGGAAAGATTGAGACTGGTTACTAGGATTTGAGAATGAATATGAGACATTATTGGGGTTTGGGACTGAGTACGATATAGGATTAGGATTCTGTATTGTATATGATACATTTGGAATAGAATAAGGTACATTACTCTGAGGTATTGATGATGAATTTTGATACGATTGGGAAGTATTTACACCACTGGTACTGGGAAGGTAATATGATTGAGCCAAGGATGGATCAAAGGAAGTATTTACATTAGGGTCTTTTTCAGCAAAGGAATAGAGTGTATATTCACCAGTCTCTGAGGATTCTTCTAAGGGTATTTGAGCATTACTTGGATCTGGGGATTCATAATTTGTTGAGGTATTTGGGAGATTATATGACGTCGATGGTTGAGTAACAGCATGAATTATAACGTCACTTTCAATTGGAATAGATAATAAGGGACGAGGAGGTTGAACAGAGGGTTTTTTGCTAATTCTAAGGGGAATTTGGCGAGTTTTATAAGGATGTGGACGAGGATGTTTTTTAGAAATTACAAATAAATCATGATACACTTTTAACAATGACTCTAGAAACTTACGGTTGGGATGTAATCCGTCATTTAATAAATGAGAATTTAGTGACAAAGTTATTTTATTTAAATATTTTCCATGAGCAGTTTTCTTGGGATCGATTGTTCGATATGATGAACCATAGGGGAAATTCATAATCTGGGTGCCGTTAAGAACGTTTTTATGTGGCCACTCATATTTATCCGTTGCTAACTCCTCGAAGGTATTGTAACTAAAAATTGAATGCTCCCTCATTTTCTTTGGATCCAATATGGGATCATCTATGCAGTATTTTTCATAAGTTTTCCCCCAATTTCCAACAATTCTTTTAACATTAAATGTATGAAGATCTTGTATTGGGGGTATAAGAAGATAAACTTTGACTTCGGGGTTGACTTTTTCCGCCAACTCAGTAATCTGTGTCATGATCTTAGGAATCTCGGAAATGTCCAATTCGGAAACAGGTTCCAACACAGTAAGAGGTACATTTTCCTGATTTTTTATCGTTTTCCATTGCCAAGCAAGTGTAGTGAGGGACCATATGATTACATATTTTACTTCGGGAGTCATTTGGGATTGGACCCTTTCAGGACAAGCAGATATGTGTCGACCTGGCAGGAAATCTGCTCTTACGTATAAACCACATTTTTCTTGAATGAGCAATTTTTCGTTACGGAAGATAATGACTTCCGATGAACCCACTATTAACATTAAACTCATTTTTATTTTAAAGTCAATTGGAATAGGGATAAGGAAATAAGGAAAAGGAAATTATGAGGATTTTTTGTGTAAAGGATGTACAAGGGATAAGTCGGCAGCCAAGTTATCATACCATCACAGCTGTGAAACCATAATAAGAATTAATCAGTGTTTTTTATTAGAGCATCCTTCCACATTGACAATGAAACTAATTTTCCTAACTGCGTAATTTCCTATCCGTCAGACTACTCCACAATTACCAATTGAATATGGAAATACACGCACCTTTATTTTTATAATTTTGAGTTTTTTTTTAGCCACACCCAGGGATATATTCAGGAACACATCACCTGTATCCAACATATACAGAGCATGCATATATGTGAATATCGACGATGTATCTCCTGAAGTTAAGAAACCGAGAATTGTGATATGTAAATATCAGAATTTTCGATTTATTTTATGAATATACTTATCAATCTAGTAGAGCTTGGAGAATTTGTTCCTTCATCTCATCCTCATAATTTGGGAAGGTATTGAAGAACTCATCAAACGCTCATCTGTTTTATTTATGGACAATGGACAGAACTGAAAAATAGTTATACAGAGGTGTCCAACCCCTGATAATATTGACATGTTTCCATAACAATATTATCAGTTCGTGGAAAATATTTATAGTTTTAATACAACTTAGTATATTTTTTTTTTTTTTTAGATGACTTTCGTCATAACCATTAATCAAAAGTTTAGATTTTATTTATCTTAAAAGTATCAGGGAATTGGGTAATTTTAATGAACAAAAGGGTATATCATATTTTTTTAGGGATTAAGGGATTGGTTGTATTCAATTTTTAATTAAGTTTGGGAATTTTATGATTAAGTGATTAAGGGATTTAAAAAGTAAGGGATTTTTTTTTATTCAAGGATAAAAAAAAACTATGTATATATGTAAGATATGTAAATGTATACATATGTAAATTTGTACCTGTTTTCTTTTTAGTAGATTAAGGAATGATTACGAATGCTAATTACGTTTGTGATAGTTTATTAATTCTTTCTTTTACTCAATCAATCTAAAGAAGGCTAGATCGTCTCCTTTGGCGGACGTATTCTATAGGGGTGGACATTACATTGGGAAGTTCTCTTACTGGTCCTCGGCTTCTGGTAGCTGGGCCAGACTGTATCTCTTCCAATAACTCGTCATCTATATGCAACAAGGTTAAGTTACTATCATCTAAGTGTAAGTTGGCTGGATCACCGAAAACTTCCCCTAAAAATTGAAAAGGGGGAGTCCTATCAATTGACTGTGGAGAGGAAGATATAGTAGCCGAAGGAACTCTATTAGATGTATTAGTGTTAATTGGGCTAAACCCATAAAAATTGGTTTGTTGAGAACCAAGAGAACTGTCAAACGTCAAAGAACTAGACCTGAGTGGACACGGAACCAAACTGCTCGAGTCTGGGTGTTTAGTGTGACTCAATGGAGATAAACTAGGCCTATCCATAAAAAAGGAAAGTGGGTTGTTTGTTCCTTCCGGTCCTACTTCCTGCACTTCCGCTCTCTGACCTCCTAAAGCCAATAATGAAGGAACTACAGGTTTGTTGGGATCTTCAAGTAATGAAGACGAAAGAGCTGATGGGTACTGAAATTGTGACGGGTATTCATGAGAATATAAGTCATGGTAATCCAAGGTGGGTGTGGGAATACCACTATCCACACTCAATGGAGAACTTGGAGAATCAGTTTGTAATTCGGGATCTGTTGCTAAGGAAGTTACCGATTTCAAGGATATAGGTATTTCAATGGGAGGTAAAAGGAATTTAACTTTGGGAGTTGATGGTCGAGGGGTTGTTGAATTTGGTAACAAGTATGGGGACACATCTAAGGGTGGACTGCCTTTTTCACATGGGTCCTTTGATAATCTGAATTACGACCACCCACTAGATCCAATCTGTGGTCAACTGAACATTCGTAGGATCCACTTCGCACCCTGACTATGGGAAATTTAAATTGGTATCATGAATATCCTCATATTATCGAAGAAGGAAGTTTCTTCTCGATTACTTTTCTGAGATATTTCAACTCATTGTACAAACAACAGAGAATGGCAGCACTAATCGGACGGGATCAATGTTTCGCGGTCCTGTCATCGAAGCTAGATGCACTAGAGCACGCGCACTCACACATGTTTATGGGATCACTCAAAAGTACTCACGCGAAGATCACTCCGCTCTCTGAAACAGAACTTAGAGTCAACTAGATCAACTGTGCAGGGTACAGAATATATTTTCTCAGATAATTAGGAATATCAATCCATTTTAGGTCTGGACAAAGTGAACATTTTGTAAATCTCTGGTGGGATTATTAAACCGCCTAATAATATAAGTAACTCGATTGGGGTTTATAATTCACAAAAAGTCTTCCATTTTACTTTGGAACTTCATAACTGTACTAGGGCCAGTTCTAATAACTTTACGGGCCACTTTTTGCCCTTTTTTAAAAGGCTTAAAGTTGGTACTACCTTCCCTCCAGTATTGAGGGTAGGTATGGACATGGGTATGTGACTTCTGGAGTAGGAAATCGGAAGGTGACATATCTAGGGCACTATGGACTGTGTTGTTATAAATCAGTATCGATAAGGGAAGTTCTTCATCCCACTTGGCTGGTTGTTCCAAAACTAAACATTTTAAGATCTGTATCAAACTACGATTAAATCTTTCGCAAACGCCATTACTTGCAGGATGAAGCGGGGAAATACGAATATGCCTAATATTATGTTTCTGTAACACCTGCTGGAATATATGGGAAGTGAATTCAGTGCCATTATCGGTAAGAATACGGTTAGGGACTTTGGGAATGAACGGAAGGATATGTTGTTCGAATTTTCGGGAAACAGTTAAGCTGGACTTATCAGGAATAGGTACAACTGCTACCCACTTGGAAAAATGGTCAATTAACACCATGCAATATTTGTTTCCTTTAAACGTTTTAGGGAATTGTAACAAATCCATAGCACAGAGGTCAAAGGGGTAATTCGCAAGGATTTTCAACATTGGAGGGGTAATATTGGAGGAGAAATTCTTTTGTACTTGGCACACTGGACAACATCTAACCACATCATTAACTACCTGATTGACCCTAGGGTGCCAAAATTGCTTGTAGATTAATTGAAGCAAATTGGTATACGGGGCCAGTGTGAGCGCATGAACATGAAGATTCTCAGATGTATATTAGAGATGTTGCGAATGTTGTATGAGGTGTGGGTGCAGGTTATAGAGAATATTTTGGAATTGTGTGATTATGTGGGTGATAATTATGTTGTCTGCTTTCGAGCTGCTTTGTGGTGTTGTTATTGTGAATGGTGTATAATGGTGTTATAGTGTGTGGTGGGTTCCATGTGTCGGAGTGGGGTGTGGTGGGAAATGTATAAATGTTGTTGGTGCGGCTTATTCTTATTTTGTGGTTAGTGTTTTGTTTGTGAAGAGCGTTGAGTTGTGGGTTTCTTGGAACTAGTTGTCCATTAATGAGGTTGCCGAATCTTTTAAAATTCCGTACTAAAAGCCTGAGATTCTTATCATTGATTTGATCTTCCAAAATATCGTTTTCGTTAATATTGGTATTTTCCACCTGTATAGTTTTTACTGCAATTATGTGTGCTGACAATGATTTACTTTTTGGAACCTTAATTCCATCAGCAACTACAATTAATTCTTTTCCATGGCGATATACTAACTGTTGATGGGCCATATCAGGTAACAAATGATTTTCTCTAAGGGCACAGGTTCCCAATATTAGTGTATGTCTTTCCATATACTGATGGGGAACTATAAAAAACATAGAAGGTCGGGTTATAAAACCCAATTGAAACTTTAGAACTATATCTACATAATGAGTAATAGGGATCCTTTCCTTCTTACCAAAACCGCTAATGGCTTTGACTCCTACTTCGGCGGAAGGTAATCGTATCTTATTATTTCCCAATAAGGGAATCACCTCAGAACTAATGAGATTGACTCCTGCTCCACTGTCCACAAGACAATCATATCGAGGAGTGCTATAATCATCAATAGTGACACAGACTATCAATGGATCAATGTCTTCCTGGCACAGGTTAATTTCTACAACCATGTCTTCATCTATGCCATCAGGAAGATTCTCAGGGAGTGGACAAGGGAACTTATTTTCAACGAATAGTTTTAATAAAGGAAGATCGTCTGAGGAGTCTTGTTCTGAGTCCTTATCCACAGTATGACTCACTTCTGTGGGGACTGTGAGTTTAACGGCACCGGCCGATCCTCTTCGGCCCCTTTACAACGGCCCTCATAATGTGATTTCCCACAATAGTCACAAGGGTCAAGGAAGGGTCGCTGAGGACGAGGTGGTTCATAGGATTGGGACTGAGGGGCATTTGAAGAATAGTCTTTACTAGAGACCTTTTTTACAGCTCCAGAAAGGTACTCTTTAGAAGGTTCATGAGGTCTACCTTCCTTTGGGGGAGTTCTTTGGGAACATTTTATCCCAGGATGGGGACCACGACAAAATGGACAAACAGCTTTACGGGTAATTGGAGGAGACGATGGAGGTGATTTACGGGAGCGAAACTCAGGGCGGAAATGTCCTTTTTTCTTACAATAGCTACAGACCCCGAGGTACTTGTAACACTCCCGCATCTGATGACCTATTCTCTCACAATATTCACAAATTATCTTATTGCGGTCATCAGAGATTTTCTTGGGGGCTTCTATAGCTAATCTGGGGGTATATTCGACCGAACGGGTATAGGTTTGTTGAGGAATATGTTGATTATCGCGGTAATAGCGACTACCGGATGATTTCTTTGGAGGGCTACGATTGGATGAATGTTGGGGTTGATAATTAATTTGATTTTTTCTCTTACTGTTATCTTTTTTATTTTTCAGGACATCAGTCCAACTGGGAGCAACAGTGTCTATACAGATTATGGACTCTAGGGTTTCGTCAAGATTTTCTTTCTTTTTAGAAACTGATTTCTCATTTACACGATGGGATTCATGGGACTTATGAGGGGGGGTTTGAGCAATGGAATTGGGAAACTCTTCATTATCTACTTCCAGGGAATCAGCGTAACTGACAATATTCTCCCAAGGAGCACGACTAACACCACCAAGTTCTTGCATCTTTATGTACTCTCTAACGCTCTTCTCAATGTAGGGGGGAAGACTGCACAAAAAAGCAGTTCGTAGAGAGTCGTGTTTACGCATGTCCAGACCACGATAAGCTCTTCTGGCCAATCGCTCTAGTCGGAGCGCGTACATGCGGATATTTTCACCTTTTTCTCGGCGAGCGGAATGGTATGCTTGCAGTCTGTATTCTTTTTTCAGTTTTTCTTCATCGTCATACCATTGAAGCAAAGTGTCTCTTACTGAATAATAGTCCCTATCATCTTTGGTTAATAGCTTGTACAACTTCAGGAAATTACCTTCCAGCTGTCTACCGAGAAGTCTCAACCATTGATGAGGAGACTGAGGGTAATGGAGACAACAATAAGCCTCAAAATCTCCTAAGTACACATACAGGTCCTGTTCCGCCTCATATTTGTACTTGCCTGGATCTACAACTTTTAATTTTTGGGAATTTTTAAGGAGCTGAGTAAGTAGAACAATGGCTTCTTCCATAATCTCAACTCGTTGTCTCATTTGGGCCATAGAATACATTGAATTTTCATTTGGGACAGAACTTTCTACATATCTACGGGATAATTGAGGTTGAAGAAGGGGTCTACGTCTTTGGGAATATAGGTCAGGATAATCCTGTCCTCTCAAGGGTAAGTCTGTTTGGACTTGAGTCCGATTAGGAGGGAAATTTACAAAAGATTCTCCATGAGAGAAATCGGTATTCATGTGTCCTCGATTCTGAGGTAAGTATTCTCTATGTCCTCGGTTAAGAGGTAAGTCATCTCTATGTCCTCGATTAAGAGGTAAGTTTGTGTAATCTTGTCCTCTGGTATGAGGTAAGTTTTGGTACGTTTGTCCTCTATTACGAGGTAAATTTTTATAATCTTGTCCTCTGGTATGAGGTAAGTATTCATCATGGTCATTTTGCTCACCAAGGTGAGTAATAGGGAATACATTTCTGGGGTTATCATATTTTCTGTAAATATATATATCTGTATCATCATTGCTGGAAGTATAATTTGTGTTATCATGTTCTCTGTAATTATATATATCGGTATCATCATTAATGGAAGTATATTTTATTTTATCTTTTAATAATAAATTATGTGCGGGGTTTCTTTGGGAAAGAAAATGATCACTAGAGGGTTTTTGATTAGACTTTGATCTAGGGTAATTTAATTGGGGATATTCATGCAATGAAAACTTTGGATAGTTTAAAGAGGGATCCGCTCCTGTGTCAGGTTTTGGATCGCCTCTATGGATATTTTTTTTATCAAAACTGAAATCTTGGCTTTCTTGAGCCATTATTTTTTCAGCTAATTCTTTATCTTTTTCCAATTTATGTTTTAGTTTAGTCAAAGTAGACATTGACATCAATTTGTCAGTCGCGATAGCATCATCTTTTTCGTCAATGTCAACTAGTTTTTCCACACTTAGGTTCATTTCATGCCTAAGTGGGTCTAAGGCCATAACCGCAAGTGGATCTGCCATCAGATCTACCTGTGCTTGGGTTTGTGAATTTAAATTTAAATTTTGTTCATCCAATTCGGATGAATCATTTTTGTCCAAAGCGGTGCTATGTGTATCAGACATTTTTGTCTTTCTTAAAGAGCTAAGCTAACTTATAACTAACCTAAGACTCGAACATCAGTAGTTTTTTTTCTAGGGGATAAGAAGAACAGAAGAACAAAGAAAACGAAAGAGAATGGCGTGTGATCAAGTCACAAACAGGCGCACCTTAATCGATCAGGAACTCACACAGAGTCCCTGTTCGGGCGCCAAAATAATTTGGCTATTTATGTAACGGTGTGCATAGCACACCTGGAGAATCATAAAACCAAACTACTTATTTTTTTTTAAGACAATGGTGGGACAATGAAGTATAGGAAAATTGGGAAATTAATTATTCAAGAATAGGAAGGGCGATTAAATTATGAAATCTGATTTAATTAATTTACCTGCCGGGATAGGTTTGAGGGAAGTGGTAATCTTATATTCTTGAAAGTCTATGAGAAGTTCACCAGCATCCAGTCTTGAGCAATTGCTGCTTTACTCCACCAGTGTTCAGAAGGGACTCTGGGGCTGCTCGACTTAAATGCGTTTAGCTGTTTTAGACTTGCTCACATATTCATTGATTATTCTTTGTTTTAAACTTACCAATTCAAAAGTGAGGGGAGGAGAAAGAAGATGTGTAATATAGAGATTGAAACACAAAACTCGATTTTTATTTAAGGGATTTTTTTTATCTATAACTATAGTTTCGGATTTATATGAAGAAAACAGAAAACTAAGATTCTTTTATTAACAGCTTTATATCACAACAGTAATAGAAATAGAAAAATGCACATCTAAGAAATAAGAAAGATCCTGCCCTCAATCTGGGACTTATGGTTATTATATTTTTTGGGGAGTTACTGATGTATGGTTCGAGTAGGGAGTATTTTAATTTGCCTTTTGTGGTATTTTATGATTTAATATGTACTTAATATGAATAATTTATATTTAATCATATAAATTCTGTTTTAAGGTAAATTTTTACTTAACTTAAATTTCTGTATTAATAATTATTGGCCTCTTCTTGTGCACACCAACTTTATAAAGGGGATAATTACAATTTCAAGATTAAGGGGGTAAGCATTTGCATGAGATTTATTCAAGACATTATTTTTGGAAACACAGGGGAATTATTAAGGGGTTGAGTTTTTATAAGTTTGTTTTTTAATTCAATTCACTGAGGTCACTTAAGTTAATGAGTTATGAGTTTTTCGTAAAGGTTTTATCACAAGATATCACAAAATATTATAATTAAGTTTTTTATCACAGAATTGGGGTTCACGATTTAATTAGAAAAGAGTCTGCTCAAAGATAAGGTTTTCGATTCCGGGATAAATTATTGAAAGGGCCCCTGGATAGGTTCCTGTAATTGATTAGGCCCCTAGATAGGTTGTACTGAGTTTGAATAGGCCCCTGGGTAGGTTCCTGTAATTGATTAGGCCCCTAGGTAGGTTCCTGTAAACATGGGAATTTTACTTTAGAAATTGAATTTAATGAAGATATTACTTTGTTAATTTTTATAAGACTAAAGGATTTATTTATAATTAGAACTCACCCTAGTCACGGGAGTGATTCAAAGAGGGAAAAGTGACGGCGGCAATGTTTATAACCCTCAGGTACATAAGTGGTCCCGAGAAGTTAAAAGGCAAGCTGTAACATAAGGTTTACCATAAGTACTACTTAAAATTACTTAACTTAGATATTTTTAATAGTTTAAAGTTAATGACAACAAGTGTTTTAATATACTGACCTTGAAAGGAATATTATATAGCTTGTAATTAAGTTTTTTTTTTGCAAAGACCATTAGGATACGTTCATACCGTATAACAGAGATTTTTACTATAAATAAATTTACGTTTAATTCATTACATAAGAATGTTCAATAAACTGCAAAAAGAAAGGGACATATAGATATCTGTTTATAAGGTAAGTGTTTTTATGACTGAAGTGAATAATGGATAATCAATTTTAATAATAATTTTTCTTACATTTCATTTACAGTATGGTACTATGTACAAATGCAAGATATAATAATTTTACTTTGTAACATTTTTAAGAAAACCACATGCGGGTTTATTCTCCCTTTAACATCTATATATATATTATATATATATATATATATATATATATATATATATATAATACTTACATAGAATATATATTGAGAGTTATAAAAATATTCTATATATATATATATATGTATATTTGCATGAGAGAAAAAGTCACATCCGACTTCTTCTTCGTTGTCATTTGCAATTTATTCCCCATCCCCTTTCGCCCACTTCCTTTGACTAAGACCCCTTCTATACCAGCACTTAAAACGCGTCGCTTTTGACGCCGAGCACAAACGCCGGTTGAATAAGTCATTGAGTAGTACATTGTTCTATTTATAAGTAAACTGTAAGTGGCATTTGATCCACGTTTTATTGCGAACTTTACACGATGTTTTCGCTCATTCTATTAATAAAACATGATACTCATTAATTTTACTTTGATTAACTTATTATTTTTATTATTAATGAAATAATTATATATTAAACCTAAGCCATCAGAAAATTTTGATAACTTAAATAATTTAGGGAGGGGGTCTACCATGTAATATATGTGTATATATATATATATATATATATTATTACTAGTTGTATATATATATATATATATATATATATATAGTATATAGATATGATAATATATACTATATATATATATATATTATATATTTGATATGTAAACTGAAACCCAACTCAATCTTAGGTACTTTTTTCGTGCGGTATTTATTGTGTTTAAATTTAAACCATTTGATGTTCATTTAATTGTTAATCAGTTTTTTTCATATTAGTTTCATTATACTCTATATATTTTGTGTTATAAAATTATTTAAGTTATTTTAATTGGCGTGCTGCTGATGGGTAAGCGTTTATGATACCGAAACGTGCCATTTATATAAATGTTGCCGAAAAATGTGTTGCTCCTAGAATAAATCTTTATATATGATTATTTATATATTATGTATATATATATTAATATTATATATATTTATATATAACTATTATTTGTATACCATAGTCAAAAGTATAATATTGATATATATATATATATATACATATAATATTTATATATATATATTACTATATATATATGATATATATATATATATATATAATATATATATATATAGTATAGTATATATATGATATATATATATATATTATATATATGTAATATATATATATTATCTATATATATTATATATATAGTAAGTTATTATTTATATATAACTTATGTTTGTATATATATATTTATATATGATTATATTATGTATATATTCAGTATATAATTATACTAGGTAGTATATATACTACTATATTATATATATAGAACTACTACAATTCCCTTAGTTACAATGAACGATCACGATCTAATTAGTCATCTACTCATTCAAATGATTAAGTTTTAAAAATAGAATAGCATCTTCATGTCCTCCTTCATATTTCCTCTTTGGTCTGATTTTATAATGCCGTAAGAGCAGAAACTGCAGTTCCACGCGTAACTTGGCGTTGGAGTAGAGCAGGTAACCAGCAATTTTCAGCTTTCTTGTAATCAATGTCTTGATACTCTTCGAAGTTAACATAAAATTTTTCAACTTCTTTCTGTGCGGCAAAGAAATTTTATTTAAAGTTCATGGAATATTGTGTACAATGGATTAGGAAGGACCTGACCTTTTCTTGAGCGCAAATCGGACACTTTCGATCTATAGCTCTTCAATATCTAGAGGGCTTTTTTTAACTAATTCTTGCTGAAACTTTCTGAAAAATGACTGAGAAGGTGTACGAGATAGTTTTGTAAGTTTCATCACTTACCTATAGATGTTTAGATGTATTCAAAATTGTTCTTTTTGAACTTCCTGCAACTCTCTTTAATACAAATGGCCACATTGCAAATTGCACTTTTATCTCTTTTTGTTGTTGTTCTTTCTCATTTGCTTCAATGTAGATTGGAGCAATATAAACAACAGCTAGTAAAATATCATTGTCAATGAGAGATATTTCTCTTCGTACCATGGAGTGTTTTTATTCCTTCAGTATCGTTAATATCGATGGTATAAGTTGATAGTTGGAATTTATTAGAATTAATTCCACCCACGCCAAATTGAAACATAGGTTGCTGGTTAAAAATTTTCGAAATTTTTGCAATGCATTTTGTGATGTGGAGGTCGCAAGTCGAAAGGCAATAAACTTGCATGAAGTGATTGAAGGTATTGTATGACTCCCAATCAAAGGTTGTTTCAGTTTAATAAATTTTCCCCAATGCCAAAACTTATCTTGAAAGCACACGACTGCCGACTGCCGACTCCCGACTCCGACCTCTTGAAAATTACCGGACTCCTGACTGTCGAACTCCGACTCCACCTTCTTCAAAACTACCGACTCCCTCGCGACTCCGCGACTTCCGACTTCCGATCCGTATCCGCAACCCTGGTTTGCGAGGGAGACACAGTGTGTAAGGAATGTCGAGAGGGTCAGCTCTCGTCGGCACCTGCAGTTGTCATATCATTATGAAAGGAGAAGTAGGTGCAATGTCACAGTCGTAGGGATATGAGGTTCAATGGAAGTCAGAAATTTAGGGGACACGTTTGTAAGTCTCCTAGCGTTAGTCTCAAACCCAACCAAAAGAGGGTTGGAGCCGGACGCAGCCTAAATTGTGAGAACAGTATCCATACAGAGGCGAATAAAGATAAATTTAATAAAAGATATTCAGTAATAAAATAAAAAAAGTAATGAATAATAAAAATATTATAATGAATTTGTAAATTAATAATGTTAGAAATTAATCATAGTATATAATAAAAATTTTAATAGATACGCTCTTAAACCATAACAATAATATAATAAATCATATAATTAATATAAAATATAATAATAATAATAATTAATATATATTATCGTAATAATATAATTAATAATTAATAATAAATAATAAATTAATCAATCAATAATTAAAATAATTAGTCTTATCTATTTAATAATAATTAATAAAAATCAATTAATAATAATAAAATATTTAATATCATAATAATATAATAATAATAATAATATAATAATCAATAATAATATATTATAATTAATAATAGATAATTAATTTTCTCTTAATAATAAATTATTAATTTTTAATAATGACGTATTTATTCACATTCATAATAGTAAAGTAATAATAATAATTATAGATGTACGATGGTAACAGAAATTACCAAATTAATACATATTGTAATACTGTTATCAAAATAAATGTAATAGACATAAATGTAATGAAAATATAACAGACAGACAAAGTGTAATGTAATATATAATAATAATATAAATGATTAATAATAAATAATAAGATAATAATATAATAATTAATGAATATAATAATGAATAAATTCATGATGATATATAATAATAATAAATAATAATAATGAATAATAATAATAATAATAATAATAATAATATAATAATAATAAAATAATTACATTAAATAAAAAAATTGTAAAATAACTATGTAAAATAATTGTGAAGTATGGAAGTCCATTAGTTTATAAAAGATATTATATTTCTCTCTCTCCCGTCTCTCTTCTCCTCTCTCTCTTCCTGCCTATATATATTATATATATGAATTTGATATATATATTTATATATATTAATATATATATAGGTATATATATATGTATAGTATAATATATATACTATATATATTATATATATTATATATATATAATGTATCTTTTTCCTTGTCTCTCATCTCTCTCTCTCTCTCTCTCTCTCTCTTGTCCTCTGCGGTCTCTCTCTTCTGTGGGGGTTCGTTGTGTTGTCTCTCTCCTCTCGTCTCTCTTCTCTTCTCTCCTATTTGTGGTCTTGTTCTAGTCTATGTTCTGTCTGTCTGTCTGTCTGTCTGTCTGTCTGTCTATCTGTCGGTCTCTTCTCTCTCTTCTCTCTCTTCTCTCTCTCCTCCTCTCTCTCTATATTATAATATGTATATCTTAATTTATATATAGATATTATATATATATAATATATATTATAGTATCTTGTATTCTCTCTCTCTCTCATCTCTCTATTTTCTCTATTATTCTACCCTTTTCCAATCTCTGCTCTCATCTCGTCTTATTGTCTCCTGTCTATCCCCATCTCTCTCTGATCTTTGCGTCTTTTTTTCTCTCTCTCCCCTATTTTTTTTGATTCTATCTATGTCTGTCTGTCTGTCTGTCTGTCTGTGTTCTTGTTTCTGTTACAGGGCTTGCCTTCTTCCTAATTATATATATAGTATTTTAATATATTATATTTTAATATTTAGTATATATATATATATAGATATTATATATATATATATATATATATATGATATATATATATAATATATTATACAATATATAAAGCATATATATGATCGAACATTTCTATATATATATTATATATATATATGTATATAACTATGATATATATATATTATATATTATAGATAGTATATATATATAGTATATATATAAATATATATATTATATTATAATATTTTATATATATATATATATATGAATGGCAATATATAAAAATAAAAAAATAAATAAAAATAAAAATAGAAAATAAAAAAAAATAATAAATAATAAATGATTAAATAAATAAATAATAAATAAACGAGAAATAATAATTCAAATACAAAACACACTTTGTTTCTTAGGTGTGAAAATATACGGAAAAGATGTGGAGAATATTAAAAAAGTCTCGTGCTTGATTTTAATTTTATTTTTTTTTTATGTATTTTTTTTTTATATAATTTATAAACTATTAAAAAAAAATAATTAAAAGATTAAAAAAAAAGAAAATAAATTAAATTTAATAATAATAAATTAAAAGCAATAAAATAAACTAAAAATACAGAATAGAAGTAAAAATAAAACAAAAAAGTATAATAATATGAAAAAAAAAAAAAAATAAAATTTTTTTTTAGCGAAAAGTAAGAAATAAAATTTAAAAAAAAGTAAAAAAAATCAAAGAAGGAAAATTAAAAAAAAAAACAATGTAATAAATTAAAATATGTAAATAAAAAAAGTATAATATTTAAAAATAAAAATAAAAAATAAATATAAAAATAGAGGCAAAATATAAAATAAAATAAAATAAGAATAGAAATATGTAAATAATATAAATAAAACAAAATAGAATAAATAAAATGGAAATAAAATAAATATTCTTTCATGCCTTTTCAAAAAACATGTATTTATTTCATCTATAGATTCATTCTTATCAATTCAAAAACTCATTTCGTCCCTTTCTATTTTTTTTGGTTATGGATTTCTTTTATATTATATAATTATTATATATATGGTATATATATTATATAATATATATATATATCATATATATATATATACTATATATATATTATATATAATTATTATATATTAGTATATATATTATATATATTTTTTTAAGTTGAACATTTTATAAAATACTTTTCATAAATTAAATATATTGATATAAAAAAATATATTTAAAAATGTTTATATTATATATATATATATATAAATATATATATAGTATTATATATTATATATTACTATTTTAGTATATAGTATATAATATATATTAGTATAAAATTATATATATATATATATTATATATATATATATAGTATATATTAGTATATTATATGATATATTAAATATATATATATTATATTATATATATATATGATATATATATATTGTATTTATTATATATATATATATATATATACTATATAGTGTATAATTTTCTATATATATATATATTATATTGTATAATATATATATAATTTGTGTTATATATATATTATATTATATAATATAAGAGGCTGAGCATAGCGTAGGGTAAAAAAAATCATAATATTTTACAAAGTAATCGATGTTTTGATATTGGGGTCATGAAGGCAACCGTTGCCCACATGTTAGATAAAATTTTCGAACACATTACGAATAATATTTACAAGCCAAGGTTACTTTCGTGTTTTTCATATATTTTTTCTTTTTTAAACGACTTTTTCAAAAATTAAGTAAGGTTATGATTAAGCTTTTGTTATGAGATACAGATTTTTCTGCAATCCCCGTGTTGTGGTTTTCACCCACTTCGGGGGGTGGGCCTAGACTTAACGACAGAGACTATTCAAATAACCGCATTTGTGTGACATTCGGCTTCGGTTGGGCTGGCCTTAAACCGAATTTTAAAATACAAACTAAATATGAGAGAGATTTGGTGTTTTAGAGTCGCAATTATATTGTTATGTACTTATAATGCTGAGCGAAGTTTGTGCGGCAGATCTTTTAATAGGTGAACGATGTCTTGTTACCAGTGGGGGGCGTACCACAAAAGACAATAGTACCCCATTTCGTTAAAAACAAATAAAAAGAATCGCCGTATTGGTCTATCGGAACAATAATTTGGCCTATCCGATTATTTTCGCTTGTTCTACGACCTCGTGAGGACGGCGGCTTTCTTCCGGACTATTTATTTCCTCAGCGCAATCGTTCAAGCTATTAGCCCCACGTTGATCCCACGGTTTTCAGATATTGAGGTGACAGTTACTGCCCTCCATCTAAGAGGGTCGCTCCCCCGCCTCGGCCAGTGGTATCTGTTGCCCCCGGTTGTTCTGTGTGAGCGCTATGTGAACATTCTTACCGGCGTACCCGAGCCGGGTGCACTTTGGTTTGTCGGGCATCGGCTCCTTTCACCGTTGCCATACCGCTTAACTGCTTTTTCTAGTGCCCGCCGGTGCCTTACTTATGCTTTCCCTGGAGGCGTTTTGGGGGTTGAGTGAGATGGTGGTTAGTTTGGAGTGTATAACTGGTAATTGAGGGTCTTTTTAAGTTTTAATTAGGGCTGTTCTTTTGGTCGGTGCTTTCTCTTGGTGACTTGTGTTCGGGATAACTGTTCGGTGTGCGCTTATGTTATTTGATTTAGTGGTACTATTGTTATTGAGTGATTGACTCTGAGGGTTCTGAGCGGGCTAGCTTGTCTGTGAGGGTGTGATGCTGTTTGGGCTGGGTGGTGTGAGGTGTGTGATTCAGTCTGGTTGCATCCGGTCTTATTACTTACCTTTGGTGGTTGACTTGGCTGTACCGGTGATCGTTCAGGGCATAGTTATGGTGATTTAACTCGTAGGTTGATGCGGGTCGTTTCTATTCGCAGTCGCTCTGGCCAGGGTCTTGTCTTAGTGTGTGTCGTGTGACTGGGTTTGTGCTTCGCGTCGCAGAGTGTGTACCGCTGGCAGGTTACGTACGTGTTTCTAGAGGTGGCGGGATGGTGGTGTCCGTGATGTCGCAGCCGTCGTCAGCTCAGCGCGGTACCCGTGTGATGGCATGCTTTGCAGGTAGGCTCGGTTACGGGGGCTTTGTGGCTGGCGTCTTTTGCAATGCTCCCAGTGGGGCGCTGCATCAGTTATTTTCTTTAGGGTTAGAGGGTAGTCTGTGTTCTTCAGTGCTGTTATACAGCGGCGTGCTTAGGTATCCGTATGGTTCCTTCAGCCTGCTGTTGTGGCGGTTATTCCTGATCTCTTTACTTAACGGCGTGTAGGTTCTTTGTACGTGTTCTGTAGCCTGTTATGACGGTGCAGTGTATGTGAGTTTTTGGGGCCCATCCTTGCTTCCTTTGCTCGGCGTGAGGGGCGTGGCTGCTCGAGGCCTGTCTGCTGGTTGTCGTCGTTACTGGTGTGTGGGGTTTTGCCCTGGTCGTTTTTTGGCCGTTGGCTTTTGTGGCTTGTCTTCCGCGTGGGCGTGCCTTCGCTGGGTCTGTTGCCGCTGTGGTCTCGTAGCTTTTCTGCGCTGGGTTCTGCTGGGGTTTTGTGGCATGTTTCGGGCGCCTCGGTTTGCGTGCGTGCGGGCGGTATTGTGGGTGCGTCCGCGCCACGTTGTTTCTTTGCGGTGGGGTCGGGCTCTTGTGGATTGTGCTGGCCTTTCCGGTGTCGTGGCGTGGTTTCTGCGTTCGGTTACTTGCGCGGGGGGGTGGTTCGGGGCCTTGGCGGCCTGGCTTTATGTGTCCGGGGGCTTGGTTCGCGGGGGAGAGGGTGTGCCAGTTTTTTGGGTCTCTGGCTGGCCGTCCTTCGTGGTGCGACCTCCGCGCCCCCTCTGCACGGCGCTTTCGCTCTCGTTTGCTTGTGGGCGGTCGTCGTTGTGGCGGGGGCCATTTACGGCTGCGGCGATGGCGTGCGCCGGTGCTGCGATGTTTGTCCGCTGCTTGCCTGCGGGTTTGGGCTTTACGCCGGGGCGCATGTGCGGGCGGCTTGTGGTCGTGGCCTCCTCCGGGCCGTCTCGTGGCAGCGTCTCGTGCTCGCTTTCCTGGTGTAGGCCTATCTATAGGTTAGCATCATACTTACGTATTGTGTATATTGGTTATTTACTAGCGTTATATTACCCTAGCACTAGCCCGCTTGGTAGCTCCGAGCCGTTATGGGGTCTATATTTGGCCCAGCGGCTTGGTAGGTTATTATTCATGCTAGCTTCAGCGCTATGTTTACCTATATGTATATATATATATATAATATATATATATATATATATATATATATCTATTACTATATATGATATTATATCTAATATAATATATATAGTGATGTGAGCTAGCGTGTAGCCCGCGGTCCTTCGTTTCTGGCCCCTTGACGCGTGGGTAGTATTTCGGGTGACATATGTCGCCTAGGGTTCCTGTGAGCTCCGTTAGTGAGTGTGAGTGCTCTCCTATCGCCCTATCCTTACGCTTGTTTAATCAATTCGTGAGTGTATGAGTCCACCCTACCTACAATAGGTCTGATTATTCTCATAGTGAGGGTTGCTCATCGTCTGGGTAGTACTTATTTTATGGTCGTTCGGAATCGCGGCCGCCTTACTCAGCTATCCCCGCCTCTGGTCTTATGTGTAGTCCGTTGATGGTATTATGTGACCCCTGAGTGAGAGCTTTTCGAGTCGGTGCGGATAGTGTTATCCGGTTCTTATATAGTATAGCCTGTGATTTGCAGTCTGCCTCGTATGAGGAGGTAATTAGCTTAGTAGGCATAACGTTTAATACTATATACGGTATATATATATATATATTATATATTATATAAATTAATATTTTATATATATCTATAATCTATAGTCTAGGTATACTCACTATGTATATATACAACAATATAATATCTAGTGATAACTGTGCCATCACGGCTACTAAGTATGTCATATCTTTAGGTATTATAGGTAGTCTAGTATGACTAGTTGTAGTGAAGTATACTATGACTGATTAGTGTATGTATGAACTCCTCTTACTAGTGTATATATAAGGTTAGTTTCGCACATTCGCATAAAAGGAATAGTTCTGGCCCTGTTTAATAGGAAGGTTTCGGTCGCAACTATCCGGGGTCAAGGGTCTGAGAGTTCTGCCCGTTGTTCCAAACCATATTATATTCTATTAGTTGTATTATAGGTCAGTGCCTTTATTATGTATATATTTATAATATATTAATATATATATTATACTTATCATATATCTTATATATATTATATACCACATAACTGCTATTTGGTAAATACAACTTCGCTCAATCCAATAATCAAAATCATGGTATTACTTCCATACTTCTGGCTCATCTTACAGTATAATTTAGTCATGCTTAGATACCTAGCAGATGTAACCATTTTCATAACTTTTGTACTGGCTAGCAAGACCAGTATACTGTGATATAATCCTTTATTACTGAATGACCTATTCTATCCCTATAAAATAACATATCCTTCTTTTCAACCATCACTCGGTACTAATAACCTCACCTAGTATTCAACTATCACCTTACTTCATGTATTATAATGTTAATGCGATTCAGAAAGTGATCTCGTTCGCACTAATCAATCTCTAACAATTCGAATTAATCAGGTTATCAGATAATTATCAAAATCACTATTGCAGTATCTAGAAGCAGATCCCTTATTATCAATACCCTATAACCTACTCGCGCTTGACTTGCCAGAGGAGTTTTCAATCTGCCTTATTGTAAGTATCATCACCTCCTTCCAAAACTGGTCTGGTCATTAACCCCTTTTCTTTCCCTCCTACGACATTCCTTTTAGTATCTTTATTCTCTCACTTTATTATAATTACCAATACATTCTTTTTTTGAAAACCACTCATATTGGCTTTTTTAGTGCCCATCAAACCACAACGCAATTCATTTCTTACTCTTATACCGGCGCTCGCATCACTTTATATCTACAATATATATATATATTAATATAATATTATAATTAGTATATATATAATTATATATGATATAATAGTATATTATATTTATTAATATACTTTATAATATATGTAAATGACATATAATATAAGTATATAATTATAATATATATATATAATATAATTAATTTAATTAAAATATTAATATTGCTAAATAAAACAATGCAAAGTGAGTTGTTTAATATTAATATATCTATATTTATATCTAATATTTACATTTTTATTATTTTAAACTAAGTACACAACCACTCTATAGCTTATTCAGGGCCGAGCTACCTGTTTCAAGGAGAGGGCTGAGAAATAAACCATTTATCAAAAAAATATAACTACTACAATTTCTACAGCCCGATAAATGGACTAATTCATCTCACAGGTAGTACTGCAGACTTAGTGTGCTTGTAAAAGCATTAGACGGTAAGATATTAATAATATTAGTTGAAAATCGAAAGATAAGGTAGGATATTCCACGAAACACTGAAATAGGTAGCAAGGAAAGAAAAGGTCTAACCTTATAACGACTGAAATGATTAGGAGGGTTTACTCATATTACTCATACTTCGTCGGTCTTCGAGGGTCCAGGTGTGGGCGGTGTTGAGGTTAGAATCAACCATGTAATTTAATATAGACGGTGTAGGCGTAAATAATATATTAGTAGTATTGTATTAGCAGATGAGGATATCACCTGTTCGTAACCAGTCGATGATGCTGCTGGCAAGTGTTAAACTCCATTTGCCGCAGGTAGATTCTAAGGCCTATAGCTGTGTACTCCTGTTTATTTGCGAGGCTATCTGCGGGGGTTGATCATCTAATTATATGGCGTGATGCCAAGTGTCGATTAATGAGTGGATTGTTGAGAGTATAGCCTAATACTGTCCATATGGAGGAAAACTGGCATGACGCAGTTGTAGTAAGAATAATTCTGTGATTTTACAGTTGCGAGTGATGTAGATATTCAGTGTGGCGTAATTATCCCTATTCAATCGGAACGTTATTGAGATTTGGTAATGTGCAGGTTGTTCTAATAAGATCAAGGCGGTCTGAGAAGTTTTTTATTTCTTTCCTGGAATCACGTCGCGTAGGTAGGTGATTGAAGGACTATCGTTCATGAAAGGAGTTTTGATGTATTTCGAGGTGGTCTGGGACTTTTATTTAATTTCCTCTTTTTTTGGCTTTTAACTCAACCCTATTATATTCTTTTAAAACAATAATAGAGATTGAGAAGTGCCGAGTCGAAAAGCAACCAGAAGTTTAGATATACGATACTACCCTTATTATAAGCATCTGAAATTACAGGTAGCCTTGATAGACCACTACTGAGTAGGCATATGCAGAGGCATAATATATAATTTTTTCTCTCCAGCCAACCGATCTCAGGTAAAACAGATCCCTCAATATGTTCTTTAGATGGCCAGTAGTGTAAGAAGGTTTTTAAGAGCATCCCTTGTAGCGAAATTATTTCATCTATTGAATTGAAGAATGGAGGTTCCAATAAAATGGAGACGAATAGTTTGATCATGCTTTACGTGTTTAACGCTCTCCAGATGAATGATTTCTTCATATTATAGTTGGTTCACACCTAGCAGGTGAAGAACGTAATTTGGCCTGATCGTAAGGAATGTGGCAAAGTTTTGGGTAGGATAGATTTAACTATGTGACAAGTCGAGTATGTAGAAACAAGGTTGAGTATTTTTAAAGAAAAAAAGAAATTAAATCAAGTCTTGTCGTGAGCTCAGCACACAAACAAATATTTTTCTGTGATATCACCCATAAGCCTAAGATATGTATGATCAGATAAGAATCGGAAAATGCTGAAGAACGAGAGGCACACTCTAGAAGCAATAAGAAGGAGCAGATTTAGAAGTTGGATATAAATAGTAGAGAGTTATGAAGTTCAATCGGCCTAGAGAGGACAGACGTGGAAAGTTACACTGTAAGGAGATCTATGAATGAAAAGTCAGGATTAAAAGTGGAGATGTAACAATTACATGACATCTTTAGTACTAGAAACACTTAAAACATGATTAACAGGCATAAACCTGAGAGGTAAAGAGGTTACCGCTACCAATTTCAACGGGAGTGCTGATTAATAAGAGTCGATTCTACGGAAGAAAACTTAGACAGTGAAGTAAATCATAAGAAATGAGGATAATTACCATAAAGGAAGTGAAGCTTAGAAGAGAGCCGTTAACGACGTTTCGATTTATATAGCCAATTACGTATGATTACTAGTGATAATGATACGATCAAAAGCTTGGATATGCAAGCATACCTATATATCTACTATTTATGATACTATTTATATATATATATTATATATGACCATGGTTGTATTGAGCAAACTAACTACTACTATATATATATATATTATATATATTGTAAGTATATATTACTATATTATAAGTATAATTTATACTATGTTATACTCATATTTTACAGGCCTAATTTCTGGGATCCTAAGGTCCAGTTAGCTGAAGCCCCGTATGTGAAATCAGGTAATTAGGAAGTATGTCAACTACTATTACGTACATAGTCATCGTACCTGTATGATTCATTATATAGTTATGAGCTCAATTGAAACGACGAAGCCATATACTAAGACTACTTGCGGCATATATAAATGAAAGAGAGGGAAGTTACAATGTGATTTTTTGAATTAAAGTTGAAGCGAAGAGACGTTTCAATAGATTTTTAGATAGAATAGCGTGAGAGCTATAGAACGATAGTTGGAAGTGATACAGAGCGGCTGTACTTTTTTTTTTCTGCTGGATCGTTGCATATGGTGTTCAGCCTGGAGTAATGTATCATCTACTTCAGCCATCAGTAGATGGTTGAGCGAGGACAAGAGCGCCACTCACAGAAGCACACTTCCTTCAATAACATACGGGGAGAATGCCATCTGGTAGCCTCCACTACGCCTTCCTGACTTCATAGATATCAGGATCTCATTGCACACGATCTCATGCGTAATTACAGAAGAGAAATGGGAAACCTGAGATGGAAAAGAGTAGGGAGAGGGATGTGCCAGATATACCCCAGGTAGAATTAGATGAAATAAAGGAGGCCGAAGAGTTTGCCTTTTCAGAAGGATAGTTAGCAACAGAACCTATAAGAGGAATAAGAGGAATAAAGGCAGATTTACAAAAGTTGTTATAGAGATGTTTTATGGCAATCGAGGAGGAAATTTTTGTGAGGTTTTCCTTATAGAGCTTGATATACTTTTCTTTTGTGAAGTTTGTGCTAGAATACGGTCGAATTAGTATGCTCCTCAGGACAGACTATTTGCTCGTAGCCAGAGAGAGATTAGTAAGGGGTGATAGGGAGAAGGAGAGTTTATTTTACGCATGCCCGATACGCCAATATGTCTCTCTCTGGAATGGCGCGAGAATCAAGCTTCTCACCCGAAGCCATGGGACTATGAGTAGAAAAGAATTTAGTGATAGATGGAATGAAACCTGGCTCAATGCTTCTCATCGGTGATAAACTACGGCCCCCACCTTTTTACGCGGGTGACCACGGGCATCCCCTGAGTCCAGAAGTGATATTCATATCCAAGAGTAAGTGTAATGCATGCAAAAACAACGCAATTTCCCCTAATAAGCACGTTATTAAGTTGTCTCTAAGACGTAGCGTTTTAGTGCATGATGAGCTGAGGGCCTGGAAAGGAAGAAATTTATAATTGCAACGAAGCTATAGAGATTTGGGATGCAGAGTTGGACCGACAATGCAGGAGGAGATGGGGTGAGTTTATTAAGCAGAAAGAGTATTAATGTGATGGATACATAGTCAGCTTATTCAAGTGAATTTCGGGGTTGAAGTTGGTTCAGATATATCTGGAATTATTGGTGTGTCACTTGATTTCTGTTGTTAACATTAATCTTTCCAGAGTCGTTGAGATTACTGAAAAGTTTGGTCCCTCCTCCCCTCCTGCAGCCAGTGTGACGAGCACATAACAATCAATTGTTAGGTGTACTAAAAACCAGCCCCTAAATATGACGATACATTTGGATGGAGGCAAGTAACAGTATCTCTCTGATCAAGTAAGTTCAGATAGTGCAAGAACGTGAAAAAATTGTTAGGTGTGAGCAGTAGCAGAAACACGAGATAATGATAGTAGTAGGCCGAGTTAAATATTTTCGCCCTACATTTCTAATATGAAAGTTTAAAAGGAAGATTAAAATTCTCCAGAGAGACGTTGTTACAGAGTGTGTTACTTAATATTAGCACAAGAAGAAGACCGATATTTAGCACGTGATGTATGAGTGTTTAAGAATATGGTACGTCTGAGAAATTTAGATGAAGTTTGAATACTTGGTTCCCTGGCCATCTGGGTTTCAGACAAAAAATGAGAAATGTAGGTATTTAGCACGTGATGGTGAGATGAGTGATGTTTAAGAATGTGAGGTTTATCGTCATACGGACTCAAAGAACTGTAGCAAGGTCTACGCAAGTCGGCGAAAGTATGCAAGAGTAGAATGTAGGAGAAATCGCGTTCATGGCCTCACCGCTCACACGTCCGTAACTCCGAGCTAGTAGGGTCTAGTGCGAGCAGTTAGTGCATGCGTTTAGCAAAACTAAACCGCAGTCTAACAGTGAGCTGCTATATTGTTTCAAATATAAGAGAGTTGTTCTACGGTGATTTACACTTAACAATCCACAAACACCACATTCACTATTACTGTTGTGTTCGGTCGTATTGCACACCATTAGAACATGTATCACTCTTCGTATTATAGCAGTACACCGCACACACGAGTAACAGCGACGCTCTGATCGTATACTAAGGTTAAATAAGCTAAACATTGTGATAACAGAGCAACTTTCTGGCTAATTAATAATGTGAGTTCACTAGGTAGTGTGTGGTTAAACTTCATTAAAGAAGCGATAAAAAAAATATTGTTTAAATGGAAGATTATATTTAGTAAAGCTGTAAAAGTGAAAATTCATTCCTTGGTATACTCTGGGTATAGATTATGGTTAAAAAAAGAAGTTAAAAATATAGCAAAAGTTATAGGCTAGTACACCACCTCTCCTTGAATAACTCCGAATGAAAAGATTTTCGGAGATAGTTACACATGTTATTGGTATAGAGTACTAATTTACTGCAGTGGGAGGCACTACTAATGCAAAGTATAAAATACACATAAAAGACACACCAGGACACTTAAACAAAATTACTGTATAGACGCAAAATAAAAATTAAACAACTTTTTGGGACGACAAATTTAAGAACATCAACACGACATAACCACACAGCACGAGCTGAGGATATATTATTATCTATGTTAATTAGGATAGTAAGAGCTCCTACCATGAATAACTATTCGATATAGTATAAAATATATTATATATAATATAATTGTTATTGTTGTATTATATATATTATATAGTATATGAATATATTATCTATACTCATTAATATATATTAATACGTATATTAAGTATTGAGTATACTATATTAATATATAATTATTCATTATATATATAGTTTGAGTATAATTAGAATCATATATTGTCAGTACTGCTGTTCATAGTTATAGGTAGCAGTGACAATAGTATATGTACTAGTAGGTCATTTTATAATTAGTATAATAGTATTATATTATATATATTTATACTGTTATATATTATATATGATATTATATTATATATACTATATATATATATATTAATACAAAAAGTAAATACTATAATATAATATAAATATTATATATAATACTATCATATATAGTGTTGTGGTATGCTATAATATATATATATATATAATAGTATATATATATATTATATAATATATTATATATTTATATAGTTTATATATATTAAATATATATATATATATATAATTATTTAATATTTTATAGTATTATTATATATATAATATATTATATATATATAATAAATATTTATATAATATCTATTATATATATATATATATATATATATAAATATATACGTATATAATTATATATATATATAATAATATCATATATATATATATATATATAATATATTATATTATAAGTATATATTATAGTATATAAATATATAATATATAATATAATATAATATATATATATATATTATATATATATATATAATATATAATATATATATTATATATATATATATTATAAAATATATATATATATATATATATTTATAAATATTATTATATATATATATATATATATTATATATATATTATATAATATTATAATATATATATATATATATATATATATATATATAATATATTATATATCATATATATATAATATATATATATATATATATATAATATATATATATATATAATATATATTCTTAATTATATAAAATAATATATATATATAATATATATATTTAATTATATATAATTAATATATATATATATATTAAATATATTATAATATATATATACTATGATTATATATATATATAATATAAATAATATCTTATATTATATATAATATATATATATATATATATAATATATAATATATATATATATATATATATATATATATATTATATGGTGGTTCATGACGTGGTTGCATGAAAAAATTACTAACTTTTTTACTATTGATCCTATCAGTGCGAAAGTTTCAGAGCATGTATAATTGTGGAGGATACACCTTTTTTATAGAAATAAATTTTTTTTTATATATATATATATATATATATATATATATATTATATATTACCTGTCCTAAAAATGATTTTTGTCCGTGTTCAGCCTGGAGAATTAAGATTTCTTATTAAATTTAGAATCTTATTTTAAAATTTTATAGGCAACATGACTAATTATTTAATATGATATGTTATTGTTCAAGATTATTTACAAAGCTCTAAATAAACTTAAATTATTTTATTAACAAAATACACTAACAAAATCCATTTTGATTATATTATTGTAATGGAGGACTTTAAGACACTTTAATGACATCAATGTTATAACAACATTTAAATACTGTACATTAAAAGTTCTTTTAACAATGGAATTATAATAAAAAAGCATTTCTAGAATTCATATTTACATTGATAAGTTTATGATCAACAACTTCTATAAAGCTTTATAATAGTTATGAAGTTGAATGGTTGAATTGTCTTTAGGTTTGATCCCCCTAATGGTATGAAAGACAAAGGTTTGATCCCTTTAATGGGAGAAAAGGCGAAGGCAATAAAAATAAGCCTTTCTTTTGAAAACAAAAACATAAGGAATAGGCAGGTTAAATTTGACCTGCTTTTTGTAAGTGTAGAGTACGAAAGTGTGATTTTGATAAGATTCTAAAAAATATTTTAATAGTATTAATATATTTAAAATAGGTGAGACTGAGAGTCACAATATTCAAGAAAGTAAATAGAATTTAAAACCTGATAAAAAAATTTTCTCTTAAGAGTTTGCAATGAATAAAATCATTTTTTAACTTTGAAGATGATGGGGAAACGACTGAAAATTTGTCTTGCGTCATGACACAAGAATTTGACAACTATTTAGTGGTGAATATACTCTTCAAATACTTATACAGCAACAATTTTTTGTGTTAAGAATTCAATTTTAACATGGAAACTAAGTTCCTTTTTAAATTAAATTTAATTTTTATCTGGGTAATTTTTTGTTAAAGGTTGATACGGTTAGTGTCCATTAATTTTATATATATATATATATATATATAAAATTATAATATATATATATATTATATTATAATTAATATATATATATTATTATAGTATATATTATGATTAATTAATAATTTATGATATAGAGTATTACCAAGTAGCGTGTAAGTGGATAAGGTGTCTGATTATGTTGGTAACGTCGTGTGTTAGTTATTCAATAGTTGTCATGATGTCAGTCTGGATGCGTGTTGTTGATGTCTGGTAGGTCGTTGTGTTGGTCGTCGTGCTAGTCACGCATAGGATCGTTGTGAAACGATTAGTTGTGTTGTTGATGTTAATTATGACGTAGCAATGTAATAGATAGTGTGTGTTTTCGTCATATTCAATAACAACATTATAAGAAAAATGAATAAGATGTTATACATATAAAAAAATTAAAAAAAGAATAATAATAAATGAAAATAATAAAATAACAAATAATAGTAAAAAAAAATTCAAATAATTTAAAATTTAATTATTTTATATTATTTAATTTCTTAATTTATTTTTTTTTTGTTATTATGGGTTCAATGAAACACTTCTTTTATTTCTACGCCATAAGCTCCGATATTTTGCATAGCGATGCACCAACCAAATATATGCCATTTTTAGGTCATAGCAAAGGTATTTCTTTATTTTGATAACTTTTTGAAGAATAAATTGCTATCAGCTATTATGGAGCATGAGTATTAGGATTCCAACCTATGTTCCTCTCTCTACACACTATCTAGACATTATAATTATGGCAACGACTGGCTTGACACTGTCAGGATTAGTATTAAATTAATATTGAATTTAATAAAAGTTCTTATATTGGACATCAATCTTTGGGTATAATCCTTTTTATAATAATAAATATTTGAACGTGCTTATCCTAGGAACAGACCAATATCAAATCTAATTATATTAGTACTATATATATATATCTATATATATTATATATAATATATATTATTAAATATTACTATATTATATATACTATATATTAATATATAATAATATATAGTATAATATTATTTATAATAATATACTATACACAATGTACGAAATAGTTTTAAAAATTGTATTATAGTAATATTATAACTGATATATATATAATAGTATATATAATATATATAATATATATAATTATAATAATATATATATAATTACTATATATATTAATATTTATATATATATAATAATATTAATTTACTTTAATTATATATATATATATATTATATATATAAATATATTATTATATATATATATATATACTATTATAGATTCTCATATCACACATATTAACTCTAGCTACGTCACATCTCAGACGTTATGGTACAGTTTGGGTTGTGATTTGCTACAATAAATTAGGGAATTTAAATTCGCGGTCAGTCCGTGAATAGGACCTGGCCAGCCAGCGGATTTAGCCGTAGTATATATACTATTGTATTATCCAAACAGTTTTATGAGTTTCCAACTTTAGTCGTAAAGTACTTATTAACTGGGGTGAGTGAGAATGTCTATAATTTAATATTTATTTATACTATATAAATTTTTTAAAATTAATTAATTTTGTAAAGAATGTTATATATCTTATATGAAAATACTTAAAGTATATTATATATATATATATAGATTAAATATATATAATATAATATATATATATATAAATATAATATTATATATATTATATATATTATTATATATTATAAATATATATATATATATATATATATATATTCATCGTTTTTTTATTAACATATATAGTTATATATATATTTTTAACATTATATAATATTATACTATGTATATATAGTATTAATACTATATATATAATATTCAGCGTTTCATTAGCCCTTCAAAATGTATCTCTACAAAGAGACTTTCATAGTGATTTTCATAATGGACTTAACATCTGCAGTTTAGATTTTTCCCATGTTTTCATAGTCTTTTGTGTCTGTTGCTGCTTTTTAATAATTTTCTTACATATCTAAAATATATATGGTTGTTGACATTGTAAAGCCTCAGTAATAATAAATAACGCCGATTGTTAATCTCAAAAAATAAAAGTGAATATGCAATAATAATAATGTTTAAATTTTTTTATACGCACTGCTTAATATTCTAAGTGAAACAGAGATTAATCCATAATTCTCCGCACATTCTTCAGCTGTTCGTCTTAAAATAATGTAATATGTATTGTTAAAACTAATAATGATTGATTGAGCTCCTGTTCAAGGTATATTGCTTCTGTGATTGATGTTTTGGATAATCCAGTGTCTCGATCGTCTTTACCGCTGGTACTTACGTGCAATAAAGGCATCTATTCTTTCACTTCTCACCACGCTTTCTAGATCAACTTTGGGAGGTGTAACGCGAGTGAGAAACCCAGTTTTACAAATCGGGCAATATATCTGTTTAGAGGAATTTTGATAGTTCGATATCTAGAGTGGCTTCGGTACGTAGTTTTTTCAGCTCGCTACCAAAGATACAACGTTTTCTACGCTATCGAGGTGATATAGTAATGAGAAATTACAGTATCCCCTCATAGGGTACTATGTATCCGTCGGCTACGCGATTAGTACTTACCCTAACAATTACTATCGCTCCCGGTACGGATGCCTGATTGATACTGCGTATTAAAATTCGGTAATACAGAAAATATGCGCATTAGTCGAGATTAATTTAACCCGAGTCATTACACATATAATTTATAAGTATATATATGATAATATATATATATATAATATAAATAAATATATATAATATATATATATTTAATTAATATATATATATATATAGTATAATATATAATAATTATTATATATTATATATACGTATATATATTATTATAATAGTATATATATTATATTTAATAGTAATATTAAATTATATATATAAATCATATATTATATAATATATATTAGTATATATATAATAAAATCTTGAGAATAATAGTAATATGCATTGTTAGTATTTGATTTTATATCAATTAAAATTAATTTAGTATGTATATAATATTAATAAATATGATTAAAATATTTATAATTATACTATATATATATGTATGAATTATTATATTAATATATATATAAACTATATATATATATTATTATAACAGACAAATTACTAAACGAACTTCGTAATAATCATGATCCGCGTATACATGATCTATAGGTGTAATATATTACACGACAACATTAAAACGAATTTCACTGAGAGAAAGAACCCCCTTTAACATTAACCTGTGTTCGAAGGTCGCAGAGATAGATATAATTTTTCCAATAAGATAAATTAAATTAATAGTTATTTAATATATATATAAATTTCATTTATTTCATTATCTATATTAATATAATATAAGTTTCATGAAATTAATAGTTATATTTGCCTAATTTTTAAAAAATCTATTCCTTTTATTAGTGTATGCATTATAGTTTTAAGATCATATGAACGGCTAATTGAAATACGCTGGCCATATATACTATATATTATATATATATTATTATATATATATATATTATATATATATATTATGTTATAATATTATATATATATATATAATTAATAATATAATTATATATTATATATATATAATATAATTATATATATATATTATAAAGTTAACACTAATAAATAATCTTTAAACTTCAAGAGACAAAAGGTAAATGTAATCTTAATTTAATATTATAATCAAATATGATGTGTGAGTTATGATAACATAAATAACATTCGATGTACTATATTATGAATAATAAATTGATTAATCACACCGTTATGAAAGATTTTTATACGTTAAAGAGGTCAGAAAATAAATAAGGAATTAAATCACATGACAAAATAAAACAAAAAAAAGCATAACTTAGATCATTCAATTTTGTACAGACATACTCAGCTATATCATTGTTAAAGTTAATTGAAGAAGATTGTTATAGAGTTGAAAATATTATAGATTATATGTATTATAATATATATTAGAAATCATGTATCTTATGGAATTTAGCCTTTTAATTAAAGGACGTAAGTCTATATATAACATACGTATATATACATGCAGTACACAACACGGATCAAAACTATTACATACTACAACAACATATATATAATATATTATATATATATATATATTAATAATATATTATATAATATATATAAAAATAGTCATATATTATTATAATCTAAATATATATATATATATATATATATATTATATTTATATATATATAATATATTAATATTATAATAGTAATAATATATATATACTATATATTTGTTGATGTGTGTGTATGTGTATGATAATGAAAGGTATAAGCTAACATTATGATAATAATTGGCTACTTCAACTTTACCACTGTAGTATTATAACTAAGGATGATTGGTGGATCACAATAAATCTCTTTAATGCATACCCCACTCATATATGATCTCTTCACCAACAACACCATCATTCAGTTGCTTTCGTCAGCTTTTTTAAGCGGGTATTTCACGCTGCTCATGCGAGCCAATGGTTATTCTTATTTCATGTTACTATAGTTCATTATATTATAAGCGCATTTAAAAAGACTATGTCTCATACTTGTCTTTGAGGTTTGCAATAATTTTAACATTTTTAAATATTACTCCATTAAAAAATTAATATCAATAAAGTTTAAAATTAAAAGATTACGTCATATATTAATTTAATTTTTAATTTAATAATCTATTATTTAATTGTTATTAATAAACAGGAATCTGTTTCTGATTGAATATTTTTTGAGGTTTTGGATAAATCTCTAGTTATTCTTTAGTAAAGACGAATTCTCAATAAGATATCCTAAATAACACTAAGATCAATCCGGTATTTGCAGATGTATGGTTGTAGATTAATATTTATAAATGATAGATGAAATCCGCCATGGGATACATGATGTATGATAATTATACATGTGATTATATAATAGTGTGAAGATAGAGAGAGAGAGAATGTAATGAAAGAGGAGAGAGAGAGAGAGAGAAGAGAGAGGAGAGAGATGAGAGAGAGATGAGTAATGATTAAGAGAGTAGAGTAGAAGTAGACTTATCAAGTACAAATATATATAAATGTTATACTTAGAAGGAGCAATAGATCATTAAACATTTACATATAAAAGAGAATTTTATATATACTATAATCCATTATTCGAAGTGCATCCTCCTGTATATATACTGATTTCATAGACGAAGTATAATTGTCAACTCGATTCTACCTTTTTGTGATATTATATATATATATATATATATATATAAGACGGTCTGATGGCAACTGTTTACTTCTCAATGAGTTCAGAAAAGTAATTGTTTTCATAGCCATTAATGGTTTGCATCTTTTTATTAATCAACTGACTCATACGCAACGTCGACAAGTTCTATATATTATATAAATAAAAAAAAAACAAATCCTAAAATATATTATAAAAAAAAGTAAAAATGATAATTACTTATTATTATTATTATTTAGATTAAAGAAAAAATATGAATTTTAAAATTATATAATAATTATATCTTATCAATATTTACTTTTTATGTCATCCTCACAGATTCTTTTCAATCTTTCCATAGCTTACGGTCGAGACATAAAAGCATTATTTCTCTCAATGAATCGTCCTCATATCTAGCAATATTCATATATCTATTACTAATTTACAGTCGAGGTCTTCATATTCTTGGGATAGCTGACATCAAAATCAGGAGTCCTATTCACCACCGGATCCGCCCAATTTCTTCTATCGTGATTCATTTCCTACTTGTTATTCTGCCTACTTATGTCATTCCCAATTTCTTTCGCATCTTCCATCTCTATGCTACCATCTCTCAGATGTCCCCACCATCTCAATCCCCCCACATTCATTTTCATTCTATCATTTATCATACCCTATATTATATATTATATTCTTCTACTAAACTTTATTTCTCTTTGATTATTGGTACACACTACTGTGACTAAATAGATTCTTTGAACACCACTCCCTGTATTCTCGCATGTGATTTAATTGCATATTATTATTTATTTAATTTAGAATATTTTATTTAAAATCATCGAAATTAAAATATATTTCTTTATTGTATTTATGCAATTTGATATTAATAGCAATTATGTCTTGGTTAACCAATTACGTTTTATTTATAATTAAAAAATTCCGTAAACTTCATAGAAGAAAAAAATAATTAATAAAAATTTTCAAGAAAAATTAATATTATATTTTAATGTAAAATAAAATTATAATAAAAATGTTTCTTTTTTTTTTTTGTTATTTTTTTTAAATTTTAGTATGAATGAACTTTAAAAAATCATTAAATTTTTTTTAGCAGTAATGCAAGTATAAAATTCATATTTTTTAATTATCATTGCACAATTCTTTTATGTTTTCTCATTTAAATTCACTATAACTACAAAACACATTATAATTAGTTAAAGAAAAATTTAAGAATCATTATATACTGAAATGTATTATAGAAGAAATCAATTTATTAATTTAATATCTCAATATTAATAGTGTATTTAACATTAACCTTTTTAATATCTGTCATTTTACATTATTAAAATATTTATTCTATAAATTCATAAATAAAAACATACGCTTTATTTCAAAGATACTTATTAGTATAAGGATCTATAGATATATATTTTTTGAAAATTTAGTTAACTGATTTTGACGTAACAGAAGGTAATTGGATCGTTATAAATAGATTTTCTACACGTTGTGCATAAAAACAAATATTAAATAGGTGGCACTACTCTTCCAAATATCCATATCTATATTTGTGATACTCTCATTATATGCCACTATTTCCAAGTTTGTATTTTTCAGTAATGGATCTAACGCCTTCAGTGTCACGACTGTTACCATATTAGAATTTCATTCGCATGCTTTGTACTTTCTTCTACTCGAGAACTCCTTTTTTGAATGACTTCCCTGGACACGTGATTAGGTGCCTATAAGTGGAGTTATATAATTCCTGTGTTCAGCCGTTCTGCACGACGGCGTTTGGTATCCTTTGGGTAGTCCGCAACTCGTTGACCCTTTCAATTCTTTGGATTGAATCATTTCTTAAATACAAATTCACTCTGTATCTAAGTATTTAAAAGAAAGACGAGGTATTATGTGCTTATACTATAGCTTTGTTTGCAAAAAATATGGTTCAGTTTCATTTCGATTCTATCGTTATGCTTTGGGAATTTAAGTTCACACAACGAGTAGGTTTCTTGTTAGTGTAAGTGAGTAGTATCTGCACGTCGCTCTACAGCCGGAGTCCAAGAACAGTTTGGAGTTGATTAAGAGACGGTGGATATTCAGAGTAATAAATTATGGAGAGAGTGGAGTCTGGAGTGCGGACGATTCCTGGAGATATTCGTAGATTGATTACGGAGTTGAAGTCAGAGTCAGATAGTCGCGGAGTAGTCAGGTGGATATTGACGTGATAATTTTTGGAAAAAGTGGAGTCGGAGTCGGAGTCGGAGTCGGAGTCAGTAATTTTGAAGAGGCCGCTAGTATATAAGTCGTAGTCGGAGTCGCGGAGATCGCCTGGAAGTCGGGTGTGAGTTACAGTATTTTGAGTAAGAGAGTGAGTATGTTCAGGAGTCGGAGTTCAGGAGTCGGTTAAGTCGAGTCCGCGTAGTTACGGAGGATATGTATCCTGGTAATAGTTTGAAGAGAGTGGATTATTCGGAGTCGTAGAAGTCGGAATCTAGAGATCTGGAGATCAGAAGTCTAGGTAATTTATTGAGATACACAGAGATAGGCATATACCTATACAGGAGTGGCGGGAGTTCGAGGTAGCTAGGGAGTCGTGTGAGTTTTAGGGGGTACAGAGAGGTTCGGAGAGTGACTTGGAAGTAATCGTGAAGATCGGAGTCACAGTATAGTCGCGGAGGTATCCGGGTAGAGTCGGTAAATTTTAGAAGAAAGTGGAGTTCGAGAGTCAGTATATTATTACTTATTATGAAAGGCCTCAGGAGTCGGAGTCGTAGTTACGGAGTCAGCGGAGTATCGGGGAGTCAGTAATTCTTGAAAGAGAGTGGAGTCGGAGTCAGGAGTCGTAGTCAGAGTCCGCAGGAGTCGTAGTGGTATGTATTCGGTAATTTTTTGAAAGAGAGGTTGAGGTAATTACGGAAGTCGGTAGTCGGAGTCCGAGAGATCGGAGTCGAAGTCAGTAATTTGAAAGAGGAGCCCGAGCGGAGTCGGAGTCGAGGAGTCGGGGAGTCAGTAAATTTTTAGGAAGAGAGTGGAAGATCGGAGATCGAGTCCGGAGTCGGTAGTCAGAGTCGCGAGCTATCCCGAGGGAGGGTGTCGAGTATTTTGAAAGAGAGTGTGAAAGCTCGATAGTTACGTGAAGTAGGAGATCGTGAGTCTGGTAAAAAAATTTATGAAATTATTCACTAGATATTTCAATCAAACCTATACTTGGTCAATTATATATCAAAACACAAAAGGATGATTCAATATATATATCGATATCTATAATATATATATTACACATTATATAATATATATATAATATTATATATAAATATATACTATCTATATTATAACAGTTCATACGTAATTGGATTAAAGATTATGCTCGTTGTTTATTATCTCTTTCAATCTTAAATTATGTTCTATAATATATTATAGTGTTTTCACTATTACATTTAAATAAGGTTTATGTATTATATTGAATTATACAAACCTCACGAGTTATCGTACTTCAATACGATTATTGGAGATGAGCTAGTCCCAAATAGGCCACGACAAGTCTGGATTTCATATGTTTGATTCACTTTCCTTAATATTGCAGGTAATAAACTCGGAATGACTGGGACGTAATGTTGCATGATACGAAAGGAGACCTACAGGGAATAGATAGGAGTATCATTAGTAAGAGTATATCTAGAAAATACACCAATGTCCACAAATCGAAAAGCTCCACCAAGCTACTTATCCCCGACCCATTCATAGTACCCACACTAAATTTTAAAACTGGTCACTACCTATACGTGACAGAGTCGAGAAGAACTTACACCAAAAACTTTTTGGACCAAGCGTCGAATGGAAACCAATGGTCAGATAAAACGTATACTCTACAATTGTAAAGCGCGGTTATATCCTATATCCTCAACACCTTCGTAACAACGGTGAGCCACTAAACCAATTCCACCCTATCACAACCAGCCAACCTTAACCTACAATCCACCTAATAAACCCTAACCAATCCTAACCTCACCCTTTCTTCTCGGATCCTATCAACATTACTCACATACTCCTACTTCAACATCAATACGCTTTACTACGCGACTTACAACACTACGCACTTTTTCTCGAAGCTATCCAGCATCTACGAGTCCTCAAACTCATTCGGCTAGCCACCTATACATTCCCGAATTAATACTCTATATTCCCGTCAACTATCTCAGTTCTCTTTCCATACATAGGACCAAGATCTTATCGACATATCTCATTCATTTTTATATATCCGATTCATCTATACATAATACCTTCGTTTCTATTCAGATACCACCGATATCCCATATATACCAAAGCTCGTGATATACCTATCATTTCTACTACGTATGATATTTATTCTTAAGATATCGTCTCTCAATCCGTACACACCCCTTAAGATGGTCCATTCTTGATGACATTCTAGAATTCTTAAGATCTAGTAGCTCTGAACAATTTATCGGGCTAAATGTACCTCTCTGACTATTCATCTCCCAAGCTCTCCTCTATCCAAACTCTACACACATGTGTGCGAGGTACAGAGTCCTCTCTCTGAGTGACATAAAAACCCTAGCACACTCAATACGACTATCTTCTCCACAAATTTCACCTCATGCCTTCAACGATTTATATTCAATTTTCTATGCTATAGCTTTTATTTAACTTCTGACTTACCGCCATTTCACACACTTCGCCTCGACTCAGACACTCATTGCGCATCGTGCTTCTCAAGTATTGGTATTTCTCTAATCCCAAACATATATCGCAAAGTCTAGGATAACCTATATCTCCGTATTTCATTCTCATGATCATCTTTTGTCTCTTCATTTTCGCTGCTCTGAGTATCATCTTAACTTAGCTATTATCAATTACTGAGTGTGTCGAGTTCTAGATCAGTCAGAAGATGAACTTGATATCTGAGCGGCTCTATCTCCCACGTTTAACTTAAGACCCTTCGCGGACTGTATATTTCAATCACCACACCTCCCACTCGAGAGTGCTGCTTACTTCTAAGACTTATATCCTTATATCTAAACTCTTAATAATTGTCAAATGAAAATTTAGACCCAAAGTCACTTTATTATCTTCACACAAATTCATCCATACATAATAAACAAGAGGGAGGGTGCACCCCTCTCTCATTCTCTCTATCTCTCTCTACTCACCATTTTCTAACAACTCTCTAATTTCCTTAGGCTATCCCACACTCTCGAAATATTCTATTTCATAACCCATTCACAATATTCAACAATTTGAATAATCTAAATTTTTAGGTAAGTTCGACGTCACCGCTGTTCATCTAAACCATATCAATAGATATCCTATATTTATATATATATTATATATACTATATATATATATAACTAATTAAAATTCTTACAATACACTGACTTTTCAATATCATACATATCATACTTTGACTCATCTCTAGTATAGCCTACCACCAACACCCTATATATCATACACTATCTGTCATAAACCTTTACCTATATAATCTATCTATAACTGCCTGTGCAAATTACATTTAAACCTAAATAACATATAGTTATTACTTCTTATTACTCCCGCCTCATTTATCATCAACATTAGTTTCTAATGTAAAGATTTGATCCATCACAACTCTATCCATATCAACTTACCTAAATCGCAACCTTGTTCTTCAACATATCAGTATCCTTCAGTACTCCGACGCAGCTCTTTCGAACAAAATACCACATAACTTTCCTACAACCCAATATATAAACTTATTCTCGCTATATATAATTTCAATAACAGTTATTCCTCACTTATTCCTACTTTAATCACTCGTTTATATTATAAGGTATCTATTATATTATATATATATATATTATACCAGTCTACCCTTTATACTATTTAGCGGATACATACCCTATCAAAACGCTATAAATAATTGCTGACAAGTTCCTAAAATAAATAAATTAATTACTATACAAATATCATCTATGGACTAAAACACTTAAATATTTTATTACGTGTAAAATTTTGTTTCAACAGATGTTAAAATAGGTGATTAAAAATGGATTAGGGTATACTTTACAGATATCACGAGTCGGGGTCTCTCGGCCTCCTGGTGGACGACGGAGGGGGGGACTTCGTCCCCCCTCTGTAACCTGTCGGCTCGAGCCCTCTAAAAATCGATGCCTGGCTTCTAATCGATTGTTGTCGACTATCTGACCATTTCGATTTAATGTGTCAACGATTTGGACACCTCATGAGAAAATGTTGTCGACCAAAATCCTGTCGACCAAAATCTTGTCGACGATTTGGACACCTTCTGAATTTTTTTTTAATGGCGTGTCGAAAATTTGGGCTAGTTTGCAATTAAAGAAATTGATATCCAATTATTAGTAGTAAAAACCGCAGAGTTTCTATCGATAATCGTTTTAATTGTTAAAATTTTCTTTTTAATTGAATTATTTATTAAAACGTAATAAATATAGGTAAGAATAATGAGCTAACTTATATTACTAATCATTTCTCAATCCACTCATAATCCACTTGTTTCTATCTACTGAACAATGTTAATCTAGATGAACATGAAAACGGAGAATTGACTATTCTACAACAATGAGTGTAAAATATTCTCTCTCTTCTCTCTCTCTCTTCTCTCCAGGTTTAGATACAACGTGAGAAGAGTCTCCCCTAAAATAATTATTATGAAATCACACACCATTGATAGTATATAATATATATATAATTATATTATAATAATATATTTATTAAAAATATATATACGTAATATTATAATATAATTAATAGTATGTTATATATATTAAATAAAATATAATGACTAACTTAAATACTTATATATATATAATTATATATTTTATAACTATATACCACTTTATCGTCAATATCCACTCATTAAATATCCATCATGTTTATACTATTATATACTGACACAAATATGTATTAAATTACTATATACTATATATAATATATATATATATATATATATATATATATATATATATATATATATATAATGAACTAATATAAAAAACTGATATTACTTTACTAAATGACTATATATATATAATATTTGTAACTACTACCATCCTATGCTAGGATTTATGACTCTGTCATGTGTTACCCTCCGTACTCCAGAATCTTCTCCAAGATAATTCAATCTTCCCAATATGTTCATTCCTCTCTCTACTTCCTTACCGCTCTCTTACTCCTACGTTGTACAGCTCCCCACTCACCGAATCCATCTCCCTCTCTTCCTCGGTCTTTCCTGTCTCTGGCTCTCCTCTCATCTCTCTGCGTTCCTCTCCTCATATCTCATCTATCTCTCTCTCATTCTCTTTCTCCTCCCTTCTCTTCATCTTCTCTTCACATTGCGGTCCATACAACCATCTTATTATCCTCTGTCGCGTTTCTCTACCCGCACTTCCAAAACATGAGTTATCCATCTCACATATATTCTACTGACTATCACCAGCTCGCTCCTTTAATATCTGTTACTCTTACAACTATATATAGGTACTCCTCTTATATGTAATAGTCTAAGCACCCCTTTCTTCACGCAGTTCTAGAATTCTGCTTTTTAGTATCTATAGTAATATTCAAAGTCCAGTAATTTCAGATCTCATATCCAACAAAACAATTGTTTTATATATTTTAATATTTTATTACCTCTGTTGGTATCCCTTTCTCACTTATATGAATATACGGGTATAACTTATTTCACCACATATTCTAGTATTACAAATATAATCTTACCCAATCTCTCCCCTTTATCATCTCATTATTATTACTTTGTCTTCCTGTATAATTCAATCCTAAATTTACCACGTCCTACTAAATTACTTAAATTATTCGAATCTTGCTTAAGCCGTTATATCTTATGTTTCTAAGTCATACTATCTCTTCTATACCTCTTCTTCTCTTACTTTGGAGACAATCACCATTATTATATTCCAGTTTTTTCTCTCTGTTATTATTTACATGCCCATTGACACTTAGTACCTTCATGCCACCTATCACATGCCTTCATTGTGCAAGGTCTTGAGCTCCTAGATGTTATCACATTGCTATTACATTATACATCTTCATAACCAATAAAGTTGCTCACCTTATGCTCCCTTATATGTCAATTATTACACCTCACTACCATTTTAATAAAGGCTAAGCTTTCCCAGTAAATAAGTGCAAATGGCATATATAGGTGTACAATACAACTCCCTGTCTACCCCACGTTCATCTTCAATACTCAACTTTCCCATTAAATTAATACCTAAACAAGAACTTGGCCGTGTTCCATTGCAATAGGACTTTTGCATGGCGCGCCAGGACTTTACTTTGTTATATGGTGCAAGGCAAAGGCAGTAAAACCTTTGACGATAGCAAGTAAGGCTTTTGTTAATCAAACTATCCAGAATACACTTTTTCTAAGTCTATGTGAAGAGAGCCAGCATATATAGACTCTTCATCATATCCTACTCTATTAGATTATTTACTTCATGTTACGCTAATCTATATCAATTATAATAAAATTTATATAGCTAATAATTAATGTACTTTTACCCTGAGTCTAAACCTGAGTGTCTTATTACCATATTATTTCACAAATTATTCTCCTCGTAACCTCCATCATCAATCATTTTTCTAAGATCCTCTCATATATTTACTTGCCCCCTATCACTCACTAATTAATTGAATGACTAATACAGCTGTCTTTGGAGAAATTTTATGTATTATCAATAATCTCTTCTCCCTTCGTCAGTAGTCGTTGGACTGTATATTTTCATGTGATGGTCTCGTACATGTGTTCTTCCTACTTGTTTAAGATCTTTTCCTCCTTTACATATCCTGGGTATATCAATATATATATTAAACATTTAGTCTTTATTCCCTCATTGCTCATATATTTTAGGGGAATATTCTAGGAAACTTAATCCTATAATCTATTCCAAGATATATATTAATCTTGTTAATCTCTCACTAAATATTAATCAAGTCAATTCTCTAAGTTTACTGCCTATTCTTAGCGCGACCTGTAGCTCATGCTAATGTGGTTTTCTTATTTCTCTCTTCTCGTTCCCTTATTACAGTCCTTGTTCAAAATACTCTCACATCGAGAAAAGTCTTCAACCACACTCTTATCACGTCACCTCAGGTCAGCAATTCCTCTAAGACGAAGGGGGCTCCCTCCCTATTCAGACGTTATCTGTTCATTTTCCGGTTCTTCCTTATTCTTCCTCGTCATTCGGCGTGGGAGAATAATCCGGTATCAAGGTTTAGGCATTCACGTTTTGTTCTTCCCTCTTCCCCCTCCCCACTGAATAAAAATACTGGATCTCCGTAATTCCCTGTCCTACGTTTATGTCCATACTTCTCATGTTTATAATTCTGAGACCTGCATGGTTTCTTGCGTTTTCATATTCTATCCTATTCCCTTCCGTTCGTGTTCTGTCATTCCAATTTCGCCGGGGTTTCCTTCGCCCCTCCCCTACGGGATATGAGCGTACTTATAGTCTTTTGAATATCTTCTCGCCGCCTTCCTTACCTATCCCTCATTCCTCCCACTATCGCCTCCTCTTCTTGTTATTCCGTCCCACCCCTATACTATATCTTTTTTCTTTTTCTTAAGTTTTTTAATTTCGTCGTATTACTTTCTTTGTTTTAAATTATTTCTACCTCTAATATACTTATTCCCCTATTTTACCATATCTCCCGTTCTTGTTTCTTTCGTCCCTTTAATTACTATATTACTCTCGTGTGTGACTGTTTTTCATCTAACAGACTATAGTAGTCCATACATGGTTCTTCTGTACCAGAGTCTTCGCGTAGCTTTTTTCTCCCAGAACAGTATCTCGTACTTTTGTATACTTCTTCAGGTTTTCTCACTTGTATTTTTTTAAATTTTAGTGTTTATCTAACTGATTAATTACCATTTCATGGAGATTACTAGGAATCTTGTAAATCGTATAGCGTGGGTAAGCTTTCACGATTTGATTTCCACAAATACCTTATCTTATACGCTAGCTTTTGCCATTCATGAAATTGCGTTCATTGATTTCTCAGTTCTGATTACTTTTTTGAATATTTCATTTTTTTTTAAAATTTTATTGATATGATAATCTCTTTACTCTAGTCTCAGACGATAATTCTACCTATTTATAATATTTCGATACTTACCACGTCCATTTCTTGCTTTCTTCATGTTGAAAATGTATTGTTATCATAACTCAGGCATCACTGTTTACTCAACCTCTCGACAAAAGTTCGATATATGTAGGAAGTATCATGACTCCCCATTCAACATATCTCCTCCCATATATGTTAATATCCAAAAATAAATCCTAGTACACACATTCAATATCACAAATCAATATAAGGGTAATCTCACATGAGAGCGTTACAATATCGCCCCCACAGGTTTTCGTTCCTCTGACTGCTGTTTCATACGTACTGTTGAACGAATAACTTTATCACACTGAGAATTCCAATTTTCTCCTCAACTGGTCTTCCCTATTTATTTGCTTTTTTAAGAAATTTATCTCTTTCCTTTTTTTTATACAATTTTAATTATTTGCCTCATAAGTTTGACCACATAGTTATAAGTTTCCATAATACATTTCTAAGTAGTATTCCTATTAGTCATCATTGATGATCGTTCATATCCGTGTCTTCTCATCTTCCTTCATCTCCCCTTGTAGATCTTACAATAGTGATCGTCAGGCCCGTAGCCAGAGAATTTTTTTCGGTTGGAGGGCTTCGACTTTCTCAAGTTGTATACATTTCAAATAAATAGATTAATTATTAATATATATATATATATATATATTATATAATTTAATTTTTTATTCTCTATTCTTTTGTGTATATATATAATATTAAATATAATATATATATATATATATAATATATATATATATTAATATATAATTATAGTATATTAATATATATTAATATATATATATATTATTATATATATATATATATATATATATATATATATAATTATATTATATATGTTAATTTAATCTATATAATAGATATATAATATATTATATAAATTATAATTATATCTATATAATATATACCCGAAAGTACAAAAACCAGGAGCGAAACCCAAATTTCTCTAGTCACGGAACCATAAATCTAAGGATCATAAATTTAATTTATTGAGTAATGCATAATGTCAAAGGAAGTTATATCTCTTCTTCTATTTAATTTACACACAATTTATATATATATTATAATACTATAATATATATATATATTATAATTATATATATATTATATTCTCATTAGAAACAACCTATTCGTTCTTATAAGGTCATTACTTTCAGTTTCACTTCTTTATTGACGGGACTAGTACGAGGGTGATTTACAATAAAATATTTTATTCAATTGTATGATCATTCTGTGCTTGAGATTCACGAATGGGAAATATTGACTAATTTAAAGCAAGACCTTGATAATGACAGTATCCTCTCACACACTATTCCCTAAAGGGCTAAGATCCAATATTGCAATTATGACCCCTTTTAAACTCCTACCAACTCACTATAAAAATGGACATTAAATATTGCTATTTTCAGACAATTTTGTTGATAAAAATAATAAGCAAACAGCTAGACTTATTGTTATACCTCTAAACGTATTATATTTGGGTGAATGTTTCCATGTTCATGAATGGAAAATGTGATAAGGAATCGGTGTTTTTCATTTTTTCCACAGATTTTTTATATTTTTATGGTTATCAAACTTCTACAATTTTTATTTCGTGAATATTACTTCAATAACTTGAAAATTATACTATAGTATGAGGCTATTATCGCAAAAAATTAGAGCATAGAATGTATTTATTGATTTTTTGAGAAAAAAATCCTTGTTATTGATAAAATAAAAAAAGTGTGAATTTTAAATATCTGGAATCATTGTACTGGAGCACAATTTCTCAAAAAATTTCTCTGTGCATTTGTGCTGTAATAATAGACCTCCATCATATGATTACTATAAGTATATTTCAAGTTTGAAAGTCATTTCGATAAATATAAATGTTAAGTGTATACAGAAAAAATTGTCATAAAAAATATTAATTATATAGGTATTTGAAAAAATGAAAACGTGAGCTCTACGAAACAGATGACTAAATGACACTAGAAAATACACCCGTAAATAGACGATTGATATAGTAAATAAACTGCGTTGCTTTTTTTCCCCATCAATTTGCTATATTTTCATGTAATATTAAAAAAGTTTTTTGTCCATTTTATAGGTGCGGGACTATAATTGGATAGTCCGAGAAAATCGTCGCAAATATTGGATCTAGGCCCTAAATACGTTTTCAGACCTTAATGTCGAAAAGGTTCTTTCTACTGTTGCGGTGGATACAGGCAATATGCTAAGATATTCAGGAGAGCAGCAATGTTAGAAAAACCTCCTCTGTCACACTTAGCCAAAGCAGCCCGATCGCAGTTTTTTGGTTTGTTCATTTTCTAGCAGCCATATAGTGCAGAGAGATAACTCTCCTTTTAGTGTACCCTCGTGAGAGTGGAAGGTCGTGTTTATAAAAGAGGATGCTTTTTTCAAATATGCTTATAAGGTACATGGCACTTTCTGATAAAATATATAGTGGTTTCATGCGAAAGCAAATCGATATTCAACGAAAAAATCAGATCATCAATAAACCGGAATAAAAACTGAGATACGGTAATATGATTCGGGATCTGATGTAGGCACATTACACGATGTTTCTGGTAACCTCGTAGTTTTTGGAATTGTTATTTCAAGACCTAAAGCTATACATTTTTAGCTTGTCGTGAATATGGTTTTTTAAACCTGTGTCTGCTTTGTCTATCTTTTTCGAAGTTGAATAATGTCTTTTACTAAGTGTATTGCACTGACAATGTCCAAATGACACTCTGTAACTTGTTTTGACAAGGTGTAGGTTATTCCCAGAAATTTACTTAAAAAAGTATAATGTTATTATAAATTCAAATTACTGATGAATTTAACAACGAAGTGCTTTCTGTGATAATTCACCATTCCATTCTTTTATTTCTTCCAATGACGCAAGTATTGGCTCAAAATTCTCTTTAAAAGGAAAACAGCTTCATGCCGTTCACACCATCTGTTCTCGCACATCTTTTTGATCCTTTTGTTATTTGGTTACTAGAAAACTTTATTTTATCTTCTAGAAGGTTTGTGCGCTTCGGACTCCATCGAAAAAAAAGTGCATATTTCAGAGATGAATCCTAGACGTTTCAAATTGCCTGAATTTAGAAGAGTCTTGAGAGACATGATTTAAACAATGTGTGCCACGCAATTTGTGTATAGAGCTTTAGATACTCATTTTCCGAATACAGATTGCCACTCCTTCGGAATCGTCCTCTCAGGGAAGAGGCTACCATATCCTTGGGCCTCTTAAACTCTCGAGTTTTAAACCAAATAGGCCGGTCTACTTCAGAAATCTACCATTTTCCCAATGCTTTCCCTGAAGGTATCATAAAACCGGAACATTGATAAAAAAAAATCCTCTCGTTAAGTAAAAGGAGTATCACCTCCGTCACCACCGGTCGCGTACCTTACACAAAGTGAAAAACTGTTCTGTTAGGATATCCGTTGTTTCATCAGCTAATGGTGAAAACACAGAGTTTGTTTTACAATTTAAGCCTCCGACTATTAAACCATTATAGAATATAACCTGACTAAAGACTGTATGAATCCTGTTATCCTTGTAATCATCTAGACTCGACCGAGTAACATTGCTCTCTTTGGACGACTATAAAAATACTTCTCTGGGTTCTTCAAACCCTGCGTCACCTCCATTGCTCGAACCTATAACCGGAAGGCTTCTATAACCTTATCTCACTGCATTTCAGCTCGTGGAGTAATCCAAATAATAGTCCCAGAGTCATCATGAGCCCATTAACTGTCCTCTAATGACTCTTTACTGGCCACATAAACCACGTGATAAGATTCGGATATATCTGGTCAAAAAGTATTTCTTCTCGGTATTCCTTCTCACATTATTTATTCTGATTACGATTGCAATTGGTGTATGAGAATCATATTGTCTATACCCGAATTATATGTTAGCTGAGAAAAGCTAGTGACCACCTGAATATTATCTTTGTCAACTATAAATATATAATAACAGTTTATTAATAAAAGTTTTTACATATAGCGTATATATATTATAATTGTAATACTATATACTATTATATATATTATATTATTGATAGGGCTTGATAAGTATATATTTATTAATGTATAATCGGTATATTATATATAGGTGCTGTATATTACATGCCATCTATTCAACACAAACTTGCTCAGTATATATATAATATATTCAACATCTATCCATGTATCTCTAGTATAATGCAATCTAGTATGTATATTAATAGTAGTTGGTTTTCCTGGCCTGAATAATAATTGTCGCACTGTCGATAATATTTTCCCTGGGGGGGAGCTGACAGCCCCCTCTCAGCCCCCTGAATAAGTTCCCTGATATGTTCGTTCAGCGTAACATCTACCTGTTAGTCCCGCATCGCGTTCCTTCTGATTAACACTTCACCTCCACAAACAATTCCGTAACAAATCCAGATTCTCTTCCATCAAGTCCACGGTCTCATTATCTCTCGATCCTTTCGGCAAATAACGCAAGTTGCAATGCCAGATTGCTTTACTTGTCGTTATCAGTGAATCCTTGTGGCCCTTTCGTGCCTTATAAATCACGTGGATCCTTTTGAAGTATCCGTTGTTGTCTCGTAGCAATTCATTGGGTAGACTCGGACGAACTTCCTTTCTCTTATCGTGTGCTCATGGGTTCGCTAGCCTCTAATGCTATGGGCTCGGCTCCGCCAAACTTTCATAGTTTTCGCACTGGGAGAGGGGTTCATGGGACAAATGAATGATTATAACTTGTACTCAATACCGTGTAATCGGAAACTTACAAACCCATTCGGAGTCCGGAATAGTTATTCTCATTTGGTGTACTCCCAAGCATTACTGCTTATCACACAGAGGATAGTCAGATTCAAATTCAACCGAAAATTATGCAAATATATTGCAGTAATGAGATAAACTGTAATGGATTTAAAATATTTCAAAATTTGTGTTTTATACAAAGAACAACCACGTAAAGTTAAATTTCTTTACTTGGCAAAGCCAATGTGGGCTAACAGTTTTATCCTAATCGTAATTATTTATAATAATTGAGAAAGAATGCTCTGACAAAATTAAAAATTTTATTTTTTGCTTTCTACCTTCTTCATGATTAAAATATTAATTTCGCAAAACTACTGGACCAGTAGCACATTAAAAATAGAATGATTTTGATATTGTCTAAATTTTTTAATTTTTAATAAAGTCTCCTGATTAACAAAATATTCTTTTCCACTTTTATTAAGTCTCCTCTTATTTTCAATTGCCTTTCAACTGCAAAATCTGACCCAAAACCTTCTCCTTCGAACTTGACGAGATGAACAGAAAGGCTCTCATAGTTCTTTCGGTAGAAACTCTCCTGGTGTTTACATTCCTCTTCACAGTTTAGTTTCTTCTATCTCATGTCTAGTCTATTAGTGTCGCGTAATCCATAGGCTTTGTTTAATTGGCAGAGGTGTGTAAGCTTGCGGCTACTTCTTATCTAACTACGTCTTATGGACTGTATATAGTAACTCCTCTCAAGTCATTATACTCATTATGTCAATAGCTATATATATAGTTATATAATAATATATATAAGTAATATATATTATAAAATAAATAAATATAAGGTATTTTATGAAGCAAAACTGTTTTTAGACCACTTTCCTAATAAATATATTAACTATTATTATATAGATGAGGCAGTTTAAAGTTTTATGTGTAGTAGGTTTGATTATTATACACTCTAACTTATAGTGAATAGGTATATATTATGAGTGATCATTTCGTTTCCATACTAAGTATTATAAAGTATATATGATACTTCTCATGGTACGAATATAGTAGAGAGCGAGATGATCATATACTCAATAAATATCAATAAGATACAGTTTTAGGAGAGGTAAGCCTATCATATATACAATATTTAATGGATATAAATATATCAATGGTATTAGATGATGATTATAATATTTGTAGCATATATGATAATTAGACCTCATAACAATGTAAATGTAAGATTTGTCAGACAGTACTATATTAGGCTAAGCTAATGATAATTTTTCTATCCAAATTAATATATATATCATCTGTATATGTCATTTTTGCGAAAAATGATATTTACTGTGACGAATATTTATTAGGTTTTTATGGTATATTCATAATAAATAGTAGAGTAATAATTTTGCGCGGACCACGCACGGATGTATAAGAGAACATGTGGTGGTCAATAAGATGAATATAAAAGAACCTTTTTAGACAAGTCATTACAATTGAGATGAATCGGTTGGATTAAGTATTTGAATTTTCCTTGCATGGAGCAGCTTAAGATCATGGAAACAGGTAGTGGTGATAAACTAGATAGTGAAGAAATTACGTCTAAAGCTGTGGCGATAAGAAATTAAATGAGACCAATCCGAATCAGCTAAACAGCGTTGACAACTCCTTACAATTACAACATATGAAAACTTGGTGTTTGACATAGCTAAGATGATTATCAGTCTATACATTAGTAGAGAATGGCCTTCATCTCTGTGGTAATCTCCAAGTAGTTTTAAGGGATAGAAATATCTGTAAGATGTTCTTGCGTGCAGATAATTATTTTCTCATGCGTATAGTGTTCAGCTGGATCTTGCGCCTCGTCTTGTGATGCTCAAGTTCATGTCTCAACGATTATAATACATAACATGAAGTAAAGACTTCCAATGAAATTCAAAGGCGAATCTATCAGTTTGTCCGAGTGTGCCCTGATGCATGCGCGCAGACATTTCTTACGGACCAGTAACACTACTCGATGCCTGCCGTCAGATTAGACATGCCTACTTTGTAGTATTTTATAAACAGTAGTATTTTTTGAGACATGGTCTGTTAGGTTTTAGATTTCTGCGAATGATATAAAACGGTTAAGGTGTACTGTGCGTGTTAAGTGTGCAAATGTCTTTAGTGATCTATATCCGGATTTTTTGCTTTGGAAACTTTTGATGAAAATTTTTTGATAAGATATTGCTCAAAATTTTAAATATTGTGCAATTGATTATTGGCGGAGAGAGAAAACAGGAACATCACAGAAGATTCCTAGTAATATCGATACTGTTTCCGAATCAGCGTGACAATCAATCATTTGGGGCTGAACAGGCAACTGCTAAGACAGTTTTCAGTATACTCAGGGATTAATAGAATGGTATAAAGGTTGCACACTGGTACCCATTACACCATTCGATGAGGAAAGATTTATACGTCTATGTCAGTAATTTAATACCTTCTAGGCGCTCGGACTTCGTTTATTAAAAGATGTTCAGAATCTTCTATTAGTCATATAAGTCTCTGGGTTGTATTAATTCTGTGTGAACAATACTTTAAATATATGCAAGAATATACTATATTAGAGGATATCTATCATTTTTGTATGAGTTATAAGATTGTAATAAGAAATTTTAAATACATTAAAATAAGAATTTTCTCCCACAAGATATTAAAGTTTTAATACTGTCGATAAATTTTAAAGTAAAGAAGGGATGGAGATGGGGGAGGGAGGCGCGAACTAGATGGGTGGTTTGGAAGAGGACGTGTGAGAAATAAGAGGAAGAAATAAGTGTCGCTAGGACGCTTTCAAATATAAATTGTGCTTACGAAGGTGTAGGTTTTAGCCTTTTATTTTATATTATCATTTTCTAGATACCGCGTTTTCTCTATCGTTGTAGGAAATAGTATTGCTACCATCGTTATGTAATTGTTGTATTACATTTATCGAAAGCCCGGCGATTCGCGTCTATGTAGCATTCATTGCCTTTAGGTGTTGGAAGTGATGCCATTTCCAGAGGCTCTGGGAGAGTTAGTCCTCCCATTAAATAGAGATTCGCATTGAGATGCTGTAGTGTAGAGTAATGATTATATTAGAAAGTACAGTGGAATATCGAGCGAAGAGAGACAAAGAGAGATATCATTTCATGCCGATTGTTGTTTCAGATATATCCGGGTGGACTAGTAATGAACTAGTCCGAGTAGGGTAATACGAGGATTTTGAATACAAGAGGAGGATAAATGTGAGTTTAATATGTTATTGAATAAAATAAAATGGATATAGGATGAGTGCGAAGGGTAATACATGAACTTAAATGATTGAAGGGGTAAATTTAAATGATTGAAAATTATTTTAACTATATAAAGGTAAATATCAGGGACCGTAAACGATATAAGTGAGAGAATAGTGAGGGCGAGTAAAGAGTAGGATTATAATATATGGAATAGATTATGAGGAAAGAGGTGTGGATATAGTAGGGTGTGCTAAGCTAGTGAGTTCATAGAGGATTAATAATTTAGGTGAGTAAATAGTGAAATTATCGTAGGGGGGAAATGTGGAGTATTTTAAAATATGGCGTCAATATGTCATCCAAGTGTTAATGAGAGCAAGAGGAAGGAGGAGAGATGAAAGATGGTAAAAGTGAATAAATAATGAGTGTTGAGATAAGGTTTTCGGTGGATGATTAAATGAATAAAATGGTTCATATTGGGGAAGATTGAATGCAGGAGTGGGAAGGGGATAATAGGGTAGTGGGAAGATATAAATAGGACCATTTAGGTAGTCAGGGTGTAGAGATGGAAATGTTAATGGAGATAAAAAAGTCTGTTATGAAGTTGATGTTGTATGAAAGTAAAAATTAGATGTGGGAATACTATGGTTCAAAAAAAATTGTGAAAATCTAATATAAAGTATACATGGAAGAATGTAGTAGATAATCGGTGGGTGAGAGGCTAATTAGTACTGGATTATTATTATGATGTAATTAATTGAGGAAGGATATGAGCGATTTATTAGATGTAAAATGAGTAGATTCTAGAGGGAGCGGGAGGAAGAAGGGATATCGAATAATCATATATTTAGTGTGGTATGCTATGGAGTATGAATAATGGGATTGATGAGAGGGAGAGATAGGTGACGGTTTGGTGAGAAAGGGGAGAAAATTATATGAACAACGGATGGTTGGAAAAAAACTTGTCATAACTTCCGTGAAAAAATTGTAGAGGAGGTTTAATTAATTTCCTTTTGCATTTTTTGTCTAGCTAAATATAGAGTAGGTGGAGAGATACGTGAGGAGGGACGGGAATTGGTGGAGAGGTGTGAGGGTGGAGGTAAGTGGGGATGAGATTTTAATAAATGCGTACTGGTGTATTTTGAAGGGTGGCCTATATATAAAGGTATATTATGAGATGAGTAAAAAAGTATGAGTTCAAGCAGTAAGATAGTAAGAATGTAAAATGGTAGAAGTGAGTGAGTAGAGGTAGTATTAGATAGGTAGTGAAAGGAAATAGAATGAAGCTTTATATGATGAATGGTAGAGCAAGTTAGTAGAGATGACGAAAACTGTTTAGAGGGAATATAGTAAATGAGGTTAGCATTGAGAAGTCATATAAAAGGCAGTAAGGTGGATATAGATGAGACGTAAGGATGAAGAGAGCAAAAAAATGAAATGGTGTAAGAAAAGTTACTGGAATATTATTTAGTAAATCAGGGTTAAGCAGCATGTTTATGGAAATGGTAACTATAAATAAAAAAAATAGATAAATGAAATGAAAGTAGGAGTATATGGGGTGAGAGAATTAAAGGGCATGAGAGAATGTAATAGGGAGTGTAGATAGTGAGGAGAGTAATAGGTGATGAGGAAGATAGGTGGGAGGGAGTATTTATGATATTGGAATGAAGTGGTTGAGGAGTGAGAAGGAGTTAAGATTTGCATAGAGTAGTGATGAGATGTACGGGATGTGAATATGGGGAGGTAGAGGGAGGCGAGGATGAAATACAAATGGAGGAAAGTATTATTAGTACCTTTAGAAGATAAGAGGAAAAAAGTGGAGTCACGGCAGAGAGTTACATGGATGAGTGTTGAGTAATTGAGAAATGTTAGCATATAGGTTACATTTATAATTTGGAATGTGCAAACTGTATAAGGTTATTAACTTATTAAAATAATATATGTTGTAAGTAACTATGTGTAAAGACGTGTAACCACAGGATTTAGGTATGATAGGATGATTAGTTTTGGTTTCACCCTTTAAGGGAAAGTAGGTACCCCGGTAATTAGGAATTCAATGTGGGAACAACCTCTATCGATTGGAAGAATCATAACTGTGCTTTTGTTTAAGAAATTCGCATTACAAATAATTCGTACAGGAAATACTGTATGGGGATGGGTAATCAGATGTGCAAAAAGTGAGAGGTGTAGAGGTTTAACGCTCGAGAGCAAAGAGACATGGAGGGTAAGACAAGGAGGATTTAGGGAGGGAAGAGGTGTGTGGACCAAGTGTTTACACTTAAGATGTTTTTGAGATAATTATAGTAATATGAATAGACAAAAGGGAAAAAGTGTCCATATCGGGATTGTTGTTGTTTAGATTTAGAGAAGGCATAGGATAGAGTGAAGAGGGGTGAAAGTCTCGCGAGCTGTAGTCAATAGTGTGTAATTCCCCAATGAGAAGTTTGGGCGGGGTAAAATATAAACGCGCTCAAGGTCTCGGGCCTTTTACGCACGTCCAAAAGTAAGAATTTCAGAATATGTTTGACTCAGAGTGAGTGATTATAAGTGTGAGAGAAAGAAGTGAATGAATGATTAATGAGAAACAAAAAGAGTAGAATAACTATTACTTACCTGTGTAATTGAAAAATAGAGATTAATGTTATTGAAATCTGGAAAAAGTCTTTGTAACGTATATAGATGAGTTATAGATCATAACTTTCGATGTTGAATAAGCTCTAAGGATTAAAATTGATCAGGGATTTCCGGAGAACTAATAGCAGTTTCTCTCCATTTTTTCATCGTTGGAATAAATTGTAATGTCACCTATTGTCTCTGTGCTTTGGCTATTCAAATTTGTTTATTTATGCTGTAGAGTGTTGCCAGAGAATGGTCGATGTTGCTAAAGTAGGATCTGATTGCACTGGTTGTGCGATGACATTAGTGAGTGGAATGATAAGAAGGGAAAGTTGAATCGAATGATACTGAGAGAGTTTGCGGACAGCTTTATCTTGCTCTCGCGCTAGTTTGGCGTAGGATATACGAGAAAGTGTGCAGGATAAAACTAGTTCCTCTCGGGTTTGATGTTTTCCACAGCAATATAGTGTGTGAGACAAGAGGGGGCCTAAAATAAATAAATCCAGGAAGAGATAAATAGTATGTTGATCGTTTCACTGTCTGAGGAGGTACAAGGAAAAGAGTAGGCGAAGAAGGCTGGAGGGGTAGAGGTTCGAAGTATATTAATCTGTTTTATAGGGTGTGTCTTTTAGGATGATTGAATCTGTGATAAGTAGAGATAAATAGACTTTAGCGTCAATATATATATAGTAAATGTAATTGCATAAGAGTTAAGATTGTAGAGGAGATCTGTAAGTAGGTTTAAATGTAACCTCAAGAATCACAGTTTTACAAGTGCGAGCAGACGTTTGAGTGGATACAGAAGGACGTGATAATTTTGTATATATGTTGTTGTGGATTACTCACTAGACATAGACTCAAGATATTTACTAGGTAGTGTTGTTGAAAAAAACTTCGATTTGATGTACTCAGCACGAGTATTGTATGGTTTGTCTGAATGTTGAAGAGTTGAGAATCGCCAAGGTCCCCATTGGCAATTAATTTAGAAGATGAGGAGGTTATAAATAAGAGGACAGCCGCTGTCAGGGCTATCACTGGGTGTTCCCCACTACGGGTAATTAGAGATCGGGATACAGACGGATTAGGAACGTCTTAAGCGAGAAGGAGTGGTGTAGGAGAGATGTGATTGAAGATATGGCTAAATTTTTCAGTTGGAAAGAGCGGATGAGCGAGTGATATTGCTTATTACCAGATCGGTATGGGCATCTAGATCGCGACGAACTCGCAAGTAGATATCCAGTGAGTGTGTTTCAGGGATTGAGCAGAGGTTTTGGCGAGAGTGCTCTGAGAAAAGGAGGTTAATGACGGAAGGAGGTATGGTTGGAGAGATGCAGACGAGATCTGAGTGAGATAGCTACACACAGATTTATTCACATAATGGATATGGAGCTATAATAATGGAAAAGATCTGTTTGTGGTATGGTACGACTGGATTTCAGTGTGAAGCATGACTTCAAGCGAGAGAGAGGATAGGGTTAGTAATATTCCAATGATAGGTGTGGTGCTAAATAGCGTTGATTTAGAATAAAAATAGGATTTTGAGTTGGTTAGAAAATGGGGGAGGAATGGGGATCACTTGGCGACTGTTTACATGCACGCGGCTTTGAATGAGTCGAGGTGGATGTTTTAGTTGAGGTGTGGCAGAGTGAGGTGAGCTATCATAGTGAAACTGTACGTAACCACATTAAATCCTTCCGCCTCACATAGAAAGTCAGGTAACAAAGACTGTAGTCATAATTATAAATCAATTTGAATTGCAATATCAGCAAAGCGTAATATATGTAGAATAGGGTGAAATCTATTTATGTTATACATAATAACAATATATCTTATTAGGCCATATCATTAAAGTCTACTATGTCCCATGTATCTGATATGTAGATACGGACTACTTAAGATAATTTAAATTATTATTAGTACTGTTTGTATAATACATATACTCTAGTTCATATATTATCATCTTGTATAATAAGTGTTTTATAAGCTTTTAGCTAATTAAGCTACATAGCTGTCACCCGTATTGTCTAGATAATGGTCTCGATAAATGAGTTAGTAAGTGAATATGCTATTTATCAATTATAAGCAAGTATAGATAAAAACTTCTTATATTACTTAAGATAACTATCTGATCAATTAATATTAGAATGATATAGTTATAATGCAAGTTATATAATATATATATATGCAACTATATGAATTATAAATACATGTAATAAATATTAGATATGCTCAAAGTATACCATACGTTCTATCCCTTATAATATATACCATAGCTTATCCAATTGTTATTTTGATAGAGAGAGAGAGAGAATCCATGAGAGATATCCCGGATATCACGTAAATGAATTCGAGAATGTGTTGATAGAGAAGTTGAAAAAATGTCAAAGAGACCGTATATAGGAATTGGACAGAAGATGACAGATACCCTTCCTAAAACAGTCTTGAGAGTCCTGCGATATATGTATTATTGTTTTTGGAGAAAAATAAGTTGAGTAAGAATAGAGAGATTTGCCAACTCATATTGACAAATCTAGGACCAGACAGACAGAAAACGTATCATCGACCGTTAACAGAATTGGCAAGACAGACAATATCTAGATTACTAAGATATCAACAGCATACAATACTCCAGCCGACAACAGACGAGAGACAGGGACAGACAGCACGACATAATATAATATAGGAGAGAAAGTCGTACGATCTCGAACCAAGAATAGAGCCGCTTAAAGAAGGGCTGTATATAAATCTGCCATTTTTAAGCACAAAAGACTTTAGTAAAGCGCACGACTCTTTAACCCTATAATAACTTGCACAAAATACTATAACCGAATCACACATTACACCTTATCTCCCTAATTTATGTTCTTTTTTATATTAGGGGAATATTAACATATAATGGACAATAAGTAAATACTGCCTCACCTCTAGTTATGTAAAACCATATTTATAAGGAATACCAAACTTCCCACAAATAATGGGAGGAGGAAGACTCAGTTATCCTATTCAACTCCCCAACCGAATATATCTCGCTGTCCACATCGGTGAAACTAGAGAATGCAGAGACCTTCAAAAAGTCCAAGACCCCCGAAGGGCTAACTTTCACTGAGTGAAACAATAACCGTGTGACGTTAACGGGTGATAGAATAACAACAGCACATGGACGTACCTCGTACACCAACCTTTACAGTGCTACATATATATGTCGCTGAGTGAGGCCCGTATACATCTCTCATACTGTTCAAGGAAAAGTTAAGTACACTCTGCTTCTTCTGTGTGATAAATCGTAAACAGTCAGATATACGCCACAGAATCTCCTACTTATAACCACTATGTGAACCTGACTACTACCCCATCTACTACCTTACAACCGCAGGAATTAACCTCCGTGATATTCGGGAGAATTTACATCTTTCGTAGCAATAATTTGAGGTATAAACGTTTTTACTAGTACCATTTAAATGCCTTGTGTCCCTCTAGTCATACCATTTAAATGTCCATATTTTATCCATTACTGAAGACGTACTGTATTAGACCTTCCGGTGCGTATATATATTACCTTATATCTAGCCATCCATTACAAGCCCGTCACACTAGCTATATATTCTTACCTCACACTCATCATTTCGGATTCCCATATACCTCTAATTCTAGTACCAGATATTGAGTCAGACGTCTCACTCCCAAATCTTTATACCCTGAAGAAGTAAATATCGTACCAAACCTATAAGTCAATCTGCAGTCTCTATATCGGGATGTACACGCATACATATTCATAATACGAGAAAGTGGTACATGCCATCTTAAGAAATGATGTGAATCCAGACCCAGCCATATATAAATCTCAACATGTAATGAGGGCAAAGGATACGGTATCTTTGGAACTAATAAAATTATTTCAAGCTCATGACTTAGTTCGACACTAAATATATAAATCCGAAAATATACATATGCGCTAAACTGATATAATATTAATATTCCAATATAGAGAATATATAGTATATCACATACTTATATCTAGTACAAAATGAGTTTGTATAAACCTTCTTAATGAAATTATATAACGACTAATTAATACAAAACTATTAGTTCATACTGAATACAGTACTGATCTTTTCCAAATTTTTATGTACCTAATAGATCGAGTCATATATTGGTATTACATCTAATGACTATCACCTCTGAACCCGTATAAGGTAAAGGACCTGACGGTTCCTATATATATTGAGTGACTTGAGTGACTAGTTTATATTCAAAACCTATAATTAGTAT
>JABUQX010011828.1:35000-52500 GCA_015478945.1 Trachelipus rathkii | reverse complement strand
CGACTGACGATAATTAAACGTGCATCGCGCAAGGAATCCATCCAACATGATTTAACACCACAACTCTCCTCCACTCACTACCCATAACCTTACTACTTATCTACGGTATCATTTGCTTATAACCCATCCTTTTACACACATTGACAAACCTCTACCAATCCTCTAACTCTCTCTTCAGATTCTCCACACAAACCAAACACCACCATCCTATAAGCAGGCATCAATTCTAACACCAAATCCATAGCATTAAATCAAATATTAAGAACATAACACATCCCTTCATGCTCCCATTTATAATATTATGGCCGATATCCGCAACTATCCGGTATCGCCTATACGCCAATTTGACTTCCGGTATCCGCGGATATTCATTCTTACTCCGGGAAACCATTAGACTTCCACTAGTAGTTCTCCCTCGTGGAAAATATTCAAAATTAATTAAAATTATATAGTATATATATAAAAAATATAATATACTATATATAATATAATATATATAATATAAAATATATATATAATATATAATATATATAATAAATATAATAAGATATAATATATATATATATAATATAATAAATATAACTATATTATATAATACTTTTTAGGACTTTCGATTGTAACCTAAGTTATGATATATTTTATTCATCATTTATGTTTAATGTACAATACATTTTATCTAATACAGTTCATAAATTATATCATTTTATAACTTAGATTAAGCAAACTCTTTTTCAAAGTAACAAATAAAAAGTTGATTTCAAACTTATCCTGCAATTTAAGCCATTAGTATTTGTAATTATTACTTTATTTACACAAACTTAATAAAATACCAAAAGTAAAAAAATACCGATTATTTGTGTCGCCATAAGAAGGTACAAAGGATGGCCAAAATTTGGACTAATATAAAATTAGTTTGCCATTCCACTGAAAATTTCCCAATTTTATATATCCTCTATTGCGGATTGCTGAATAAAGCAATAATAAGCATTCTGCTAAACTGCAATTCCGACAACATTATTCAATATCGCAATCGCAATGTACCATTTATTGGTATTCCCAATTGCGACTTAAATTTGCGAAACGCCCACTTCTGATTAAATATATATTATTATATTATATATATATATAATATATAAAATATAATAATATATATATATATATATATATAATATATATATATTATTATATAGTTGTCTCATGAGTTATTTACCGGTGTATCACCGTATGTATGTTTAACATAAAATGTGTAAGAAGTATACTAAGTCGATATTTATTTCATTAAGGAGGATGGATATGTTACTTGTGTCTCGCAAAGCCAATTCACGAAAACCGCGCAAACTGCGAGGTCGAATGGTATGAATTTTTTTTATGGCTTCGGTGAAACGCACATTAAAAAATGAGTGGCCTTCTCTCCGACATTATTGATACGTGTTTTCACGCAATGTTACCTAAACAAACAGACGTCCTCCGTAATACATCATGGCTTACAAAGCCGAAAGTTGTCTATATGAAATAATTAGCGTAAATACAATAGCATATCAATATTAACATAAAATACTATACAGCTAAACAAATAATTAATAAAATATACCTTATTTACAAACCTCTTAATACATTGATATGACCAAGTAGCCTAATAAATACGCCATGTGAATGTGTACAACCCAACTATCATATGGAGATTATGTCATAACCTATGAATACTAATAAATGTAGTGAAAACGTTATACTCAGGATCGTTTGTGTAGCAGATCATACATTTGAAACATGCTCTAAACCAGTATACGCAGTACGAATAGGCGTTAAAGTGGCAGTGTAACAACGCCATAAACAGAATGCTCAAGAAGCTGCGCGGAATATGGACAACGTTATCCACATTCGACGATCGCGAGCACATGGCATTCCAAAGTTTTACAGACGTTTCAAGTACCACCTCATCACATACGAGGGGGTCGTGTCCTACATCCCATCAAATTCTCAACTTCCTCATTGCGCAGGCTAGTCGTCTTGGAATATCAAGAAACCATACGACTGATTCGTTGCATACAACATATCCATATAGCCATACCAATGTGCATGCGTTGCATCGTGAACCAAAAAGGCGGCTGTCCTAACTTCATTGATGCCTTCTATGATGCCGACTTATTGTAAAATATCTTATGGACCGTGAACTCGCTTTACCAAACGGTATGTAATACAGGTTGAACTCGGAATCGCGAAACAAACCCCCCTCTAAACATTCACTACATCACCAGGGTCTCGATACTCAGTCAACGTTCGTTGTATAACAATAGAGGAATCGGCCTTGTTTCCGGAGGAAATTGACAGACACGTACCTCCATTTCCTGCAGACCGTCCTTGTAACTCCTGATTGATAAACTTTAGAAACACAACAAAGAAATAATTACTAACACTGAGGGTGGCCACACATAATTCAGATATAGTGACGACCTACCTCGACAGAACTTTTCCGGAAGATGGATCAGAAAATCTGGTCCATTTCCATGGCCGTTCACCCGACTTATCACCACTGGACTACTTTCTTGGATCTCAACAAATACCGTGTACCTGGGTTAATGACCCATAACCTCCCCATATCTTCGCCGTGAATACCAACGCATGTAGGAATCAACCGCTTCACTTCTTCAGCAATGAAACCTGCCCAGAGGCTATGCATGTATTCGCGGTGGATGAGGCGTCTTCGAACATTTGTAAATACTGTATACATGAAACGACCTTACATTCTTCTCCCTTCTTGCATGTTTGATAGATCATATGTGTAATTTGTATAAACTATTAACAACTTTTATACCATACATGTATCGAGATTATAGCTGTCTGAACACCATTGTTTCTTCAACCTTTTCACATTCACGTTTAAAATATTGTTGTAACATGCTAAATACATTGCTTGGAAACGAAAAACCGTATCAAAAAATGTCCAGAGGAAGAGCCCACTCATTTTTTATGCTGCATTTTTTTTTTTTTTTTTACAAGGGTTTATTCCCCAAAAACCACCTCTCATTTACACTAAATAATGGAGGGTTAAATCAAACAAAAGCCCAACTAAGCAAATACGCAGAGCGCACAGCCCGGCTTAAAGACGGAGATTAAATCTGTAGTAGGGAAAGCACCAGAAGATGGAAGAGATCCACAGACAGAGTGCAGAAAAAGAGCACAGCAGCAAATAGTCGGATTATCTAATATAAGATATTAACAACAAAACGCATGTCCGACACAGCCCCCTGTGCTACCTGAGCTCTTAAAGTTCCCTCAGCAACTTGCCTACGTACCTTATAGAAAAGAATAATAGCACCAACATCGCGCCGCAAAATAGAGGGTCAAGTGAACTAAGAAACGGACAATTTATAAGTCTTTTTGCCTTTGACCTCACCTTTACAGAAGCATAAAAAAAGTACATATCATCCCATTCTGACATTAACTTTTGTGACGTTTTCGCATTACGCTGCCGACACCAACTAACATTATCCCATCCCCTTAGTAATTATAATAATCAAACTTATTATTCCTACACGATTTTATACTTAAACATCCCGTAACGTATACACCGTTGTAACCATAACTTCCGTGAACACCCCCCCTTTATAATAATATATATATATATATATATATATATATATATATAGTATATATATAGTATATATATATATATTATTATATATAATAATATATATATATATATATATAATATATATATATATATAATTAATATATATATTATATAATATATATCGGGAAAGCTATAGCACAGGACTCCACATATTTCTGAAAAAATTCTAGTCCAAAATCAATATATCTATAATATATATATAGGTCTATATACTATTATATTACGTATATTATATTATATATATAATTATCATATATTATAAAAACCCTATATTATTATATAATTATAATAATTAATATACATAATATATTATTTTGGACTTAGAATTTTTCAGAAAATATGTGGTCCTGTGCTATACCTTTACCTTATACCGGATATAGGCTATATAACAGACTGCCGGATATCCGACGATATCAGCCGTATATCGATCCGTTTAAAACTTCAACGAAAAAAATTATGTCATAAAATAAGTGCTATATAATTATATAATATAAATATATATATAAAATAATATATATAATATTAATATATCATATAATATATATATAATAATATATATATATATATATATTATATATATAATAATATTATATATATATAATATTATATATTAATATTATAATATATATAATATAATATATATATATATATAAAAATATATTAATATATATACCGAGATATTATTATTTACATTAATATAATATATATTTATATATATAATTATAATAATATATATATATATATATATAATAAAATATATAATATATATATATAATATATATACCGAATAATATATATATATATATATATATAATATATTATATATATATATATATATAAATATATAATATATAATATATTACATAAATATAATATATTATAAGATCAATGATTGATAGATACTAAAATATATACATAAAAATTGTATTAGAAAACATTCCTTCAATAAAAAAACATCTATATTTGATTAAATAAAATAAAAATTTATGTAACCATTCGTGTCAAAAGATTTCATGACATGATTTCAAAATTAATTATGGCTAAAATCTAATAAACCAATTAAAGTACGAAATATCAATTGATGGTGATACACATTTTGGAAGAGAAAGTAGAAATAATTAAAAAAAGTTCAAAAACCTAAAATAAAATAATATATAATAATAATAATAATGATAATAATAATAATAATAATGAACAATTAATAATAATTATATTAATATATAATAATAATAATATTAACAACACTAATAATCAATTATAATAAATAAAAACAGAAATTATGATAGTAAGATATACTAACATAGTAAAATCTGTAAAACAAGGTATGCCAATTGAGTCAACCGTAACACAAATCAAGTAATGAAGTTACAAATATCAATTTTAGATTTCCATTCGTCTTCCCACTTTATTTATTTAAATAAAATAATATGTTTATTATATTGGAATTTGTTGGTAATGCATAAAAGAAGAAAAAAATATGATGAAAAATCTTTAAAGCATTTAGTTTTTAAAATATCATTATTAATAACCATTTAGCTATAGCTATATAAAGAAGTAATTGGTTATGAATTATTCATCAAAACCTCTTTCACGATCAAGCAAATCATTTTACATTATATAGAATAACATTTCAGAAATGGACATAAAAAATAAGAATCCCATATTTGTTCATTCAACTTTGTACACAAAAAAAAAAAAAAAAAAAAATCGAAAAAAAAAAATAAAAAAAAAAAAAACAATAACTCACAAAATAAAGTAAATAAAGTATCGTATTCTGGCAAGAATGGGAAAATGTAAAAACAGAATGGGAACAAGAAATATTATGAACACCTTTAATGTTAACTAAATGATGGAGAATTTACTTCAACATTCCTCAGCTTTATTAATGTATAATTTACATAGATTATATTATCAATTAAAAATAAAAAGTAGCTATTCATAAAATAATTTCACAGGTACTTACCAATGGCACAAATATTTGAAGAACTATAAAACTTAATACTAAAAATTTGTTAAATAAATATATATTTTTAAGTTTAAAAGAAGGAAAGCTTTTCCTCCTTTTCGCATCACTGCTTCTTTCTTCCATTTTTTTAAGAAAAAAAAAAATAAAAAAAAAAATAAAAATCTAACTACTAAGCTTTGAAACTATAACTTCATGAAGTAATAAAAAGAAGGCATTGCTTAGCAATTAATCTATAGACAGTTTTTAGACACCATAATCTGCAACTGGTAAGAAAAAATATGTAAACAATGAAATTTCTACAGGTCTTCTAAAATAATAATAATAATAATAATAATAATAATAATAATAATAATAATAATAATAATAATAATAATAATAATAATAATAATAATGAAAAATAATAAAATTACTTGTTTGTTTTTAAAACAATAACCTGAATCGTACACAAACTAATCTTATACCATAAGCATTTGGTTGAAAGACAATTTTTACCATTCACCAAAATGAATAAAATAAAAGTAAGATGTCTACTCCATAACCAAAACTGGGACCGAGGAGCTAGTAAATTTTTTTTGATGGAACATAATTTTACTTAAAAGTTTCACCACAAAAAAAAATTTTTTTTGATCCAACTTCACAGCCCTTTTTAGATTGGGCCTACTGTATATATTACTTAAAATACAGAGTATTTTATACAATATTGGTACAGTTACTATAGATAAATTAGCTATTCTTCAAATTTTCTCACCAATCAACTTTCCAATATTTTTCAAAACTTTTACCAAGAGTTAAAAATTCCTCTAATTTAAAATATTATATATACGATACATTAATTTACTTTTCAAATGACTAAGAATTAAAATTGCTCATTTTATTTTATTTGAAATAAATAAACCATTACTGGTTTAATCATTAAATATATTACAAATTTATCCCTTATATTTTCCAATATTAAAATAAAAATATTTTAAATGGTGCTTAACACAATCATATATAAATTTCATTTCAATTTCATTTATATATATATACTTTTATTCATGAAAATTTACATCACACTAATTTTAATCAATCTTTGACTGGAAAAATGACTAGCCCATAACCCTTTAAATGATTTTGGGCTGCAATTGCCTAAGTTTAGAAAACATATTATTAAAATTTGTGACACTAATAGAGTGAATTTTCTGTGATAAAAAGTTACTAAATGTGTCTATTCTTACTTCTGTAATTTTTTTGGTGCAATTTTAACTACAGATATAAACAACTTTGTGGAAGAATGGAGTCTTCGAGGGAAAAGTTCCTTACACTGACTAAGAAATGTTCAGGTCATTTAGATTTAATTTATTCAAATGTAAGAATATAGGCTACCTAGCTATATGATTCAAAGAGATTAAAGACAAATATATTAAGAAAAATAGAGATGGCAAGAGGTCACATAGGCCTATCAGGACTGTCTAAGACAAATAATCAAGTCAGTTGTTACTAATTTCTTTAGATGGCAATAGAAAACAAAATTGAGCCCCCTAATATAACCATATTAGTCTATAGCTAGCTATATAAATTGCAAAAATGTTTAATTTGTATATGATGGAGCATTTCTTCATATTTTCTATAATAAATAATTTTCTTTACACTTGATTCCTTATTACTTTTACTTATGACAGAAACAAATTTTTATATTTAAATGCTTGTAGTCTTTATGTTTAGCTATTGAAGGTGATGGTAACACTATTTGAACTTGTTTCTAACAGTTTAATAACTACCTACCTGAGCGAATTAGCTCTGTTTGGATATTATTTTTATAAAAATTTTTAATTATTTTAATTTAGTAAAATTAGATAACCTATGACAAATGTAATTTATTACATTTTTATTGAATAACATTATTTAATATTTAAATTATGTACGTTTTATTGAATTATTGTATAGTATGCCATCATTTTATAGCCTCTATATATATATATAGCGTCGGGCGGGGTGACGTGGACCACTTTAGGTATAACTTGGTCTCCCGACTCTCCCCTAATGCACTTTTTGGAAATTTTTTTTTTTGTAAATCACGGCCCTATAGTCGGGGCTCATAAGCACACAAAAAAATTAATAATGTAATATCTAATAATAAAAAGTTTTATAAAGGTTTGAGGAATAAGCCGAGTCAGCCTGACCCGTGGAGGGTATGAGAGCGGACCACCATTGCAGGTGACTCGGACCATCTGTTTTAAATTCGTCTTTAATATACGTAATATTTCAATTTTATTATATTTTAATTTTTTACTTAATATAAACATAAATTAATTATTATATGCATATTAAAATTCGTAAATAAACGCTAATTTAAATGTCAATAACGGACATATACTAAAAAGTACGAATATAATATAAGGTGGTTATCTGAATTCACCCCTCTCTACAGTTAAGTGCTGTAAATCTATATCAGTCAAATTTTTATATCTATTTTTTAACTTTTTTTTATTTAATATAATTTCAATTTTTTTAAAATTTTCAACTTAATAATATAAGTTTAACTTTTTGATAGCGTTTTAACGTTTAATTAATACGGTAAAAAAATGTCTTAAATTAAATAATACGTAAAATAACGTAAAAACAACTGGTTTCCGAGCCACCCCTCATCAATTTTTGCTCGGAGCGGGCGTGAATACGGATACCAAAGTAGTGCCCACGTTTTTTTTTAGCACTTAATACTGCATTGGATCCAACAATTTATCTATTTTGCCATTTTAAAGCTAACATACTTCAGTGTATACACTGAAAAAATAATTACAATCATCCACAATTTTTCAATTTTTATAAACGAGTTAACAAAACTCACATTTTTCAAAAGTGAAGTACTATTGAAGGAGAAATTTTGTACACTAATTTCTAACATTTTTTAAAAATTAAAACCTATCTTTAGAATTAAATATGATCTAAATAAACTTGTAGTACTGACCGTAGTTGGCTATTAAAAGAGCGAATTTTTTTTTTTTTTTTTTATATTCTATCTTTTTATTTTATTATTTAAGAGTGGACCGAATTCACCCCTCTCAAAGCAGCGGGCCCTGGTCACACCCTGACCGACGCTATGAATATATATATATGTATATCTATATATTGAGACATTATATATTATATTTTATTTATCTATAGTAATATAATATTCGTATTAAAATAATTCGCCTTTACATATATTTAGGATCAAAATACCTATATATATACTATATGCCTTATTTCAAAGTATTGCACCAAATCTTATATTAACTACTTTCGATTCCTAAAAACTATTTTTATAAAAAGGTCACAACCTATTAAGAAGTTTGATCTTAATATCATAGTCATATCATATATTGCATCTCTTTTTATATGTCATATTGCTCTATGAAAATAAATTTTATAAAAAATTTTTGTTTCTTAGTAAATAGTCGAGTTTCGATCAATTTTGAAAAATTATAAATTTTTTTTTTAGAAGTGACCGATGTTTTGTATAATGGGTAATTGAAACACTCTGCCACTAATGTAAACTATTGGAACATAAATATTGGAAACATAACGTTATTATGTTACTTTTCAATATATTTGTTTTTTTGTTCAAAATTATTTTTTAAGTTTTTGATAAAGTTTTTAAAGTGTATATACAAATTTAAACTTGTGTATGCTTAACAAAACTTATTCAAATAATCTTTAAGATTTAAATAGGCTACCTAATCACGTTCTGAGAATCAAATAAGATCTGCTTGATAAATTTATGAATGAGACGGTCTGTCCGCCACTGTAAGTATTTTCTCAAGTTTCATTATCCTTACTACTTAATCCACTAGGTAGAGTAAAACACAAGTCGTTATATATAGGGCTACTTATATCATATAATAATACTAGGATAATATTAATATATATATATATTAACGCTAATATAATGTATTATATATTATATAAATGTGGTGATATTATCGCGATTAGTTGCTGTGGCTGACCTAATACAGATTAGCTTAGCGTTACTGTATGTTGGCCAGTTATACTGTTGATCTGGCGTTATGACTGTACGTTTTGTGTGTCTGTGTGACGTGGCGTCGGTGTGTTAGTTGTATGTTGATTTTTTATATTTTATAGGATATATATATACATTATCTAAAAAGTAAAAATATACGATATTGTGATAATACACTAGCTACTTCCATAATTTATGTCTTTTCGTTGCTTATTTTCATATTTCAAATAATTTAAATACTTATAAAATACCGTCAATCATATACCAAGCTTTAATTGTTTTTTATTGCCCTCTCTCTCACGCATTGGTTAAAATGATTCTCTACTAATGAAAATTTCATCAAAACACCATAAATTTGACATATGAGTTATATACAATCAATCACTCCATAAATATATCTAACATAAAATATAGATGAAAAAATTTTTAAAGATTTCTAAAATTAATAAGAGTAAAATAAATCGATTATATAAGGATGAATTAAATTAATATAATTATATAATATAAACTCAATAATATAATTTAAATAAATACATAAAAGTAAATAATGTACCTACATTTCATTGTAAATAATAATATCTATTTTATATGCATTTCTTTCAAGTTAATATTTATCTTAACTCAATTTGTTAGTAACAAGTGAAATAAAGAGTATTAGCATATAACTAATTACTAATAATAATTGATCAAATATAGATCAGTTACCTATACGTACAACAACAGCGACAACAACATCAAGAACAAAATATGTTAATAATAATAATAATAATAATAATAATAATAATAATAATAATAATAATAATGAATAAATACTTATAATGTCTGAAGAGGTTGAACTAATGGGCCTGAACCAGAGTTGGACTTGCAGTCAATAAAGGTAGACAGATTTTGATTGGAGTCAAACACGGAGTCAATAGAGTTAAATGATTATGGCTGAGGCAGAGAAAGGTGCCTGAAGGAGATATATTTAAGGTGGAGTCCGACCTTTAATCATTTTTAGACTCCAAACTCCTCCTAGAGTCAGTTAAATTTAATTCAGAGTCATAGAATACGAAATGGAAAGCGTTTCAAGATCTCTCGGCGAGTATATTTCTTGACTTGAGCTCGTAAAGACTTGAAAGGCATTATTTTGTCTTCTTGGAGAGACAGCCTTTGCCCTTCATTGATAAGGCTCACTCTCGAAACCAAAAGAATATGAAACATGAATGTGTAATTTCTTTGCTAAGATTGAGAAGGAAATAGAAGTATGGAGTCCTTAGGCTTAGTACAATGATTTAAATTTTAAAGTAACACATATAGGATTTTCATCTATATGCGGTGAAATTTTTTATTTTATTTAATTGCTAACTAAACAATTGAAATTATATTCAAACTTACGTATTCTCATATTAGCACACAAACACACACACACACATTTAAACTCACACACCAACAATAGTATATATATATATATATATATATATATATATATATATATATATATATATATATATATATATATATATATATATATATATATATATATATATATATATGGCAAAAGTCCATTTTCTGTTCCAGGTGAAACAGAACAGTAGAAATTCTATGGATCGACTCTCGCTTCTTTTCGCGCAACTAAATATTGTTTTTGACTTTCTGTTTTTGAATATATATATTATTATTGTTATATATATATATTATATATATATATATATATATATATATATATATATATTATATATATATATATATATATATATACATATATATATATTAGTTATATGGCGGGGCTCGTGTAAATCTATAATGAGGGGTTGCAGGTTTTATATATATATATATATATATATATATATATATATATATATATATATATATATATATATATATATATATATATATATATATATATATATATATATATAAAGATATGTACATTCATGTAACAATTTTGTAAAATATTTTTTTATTTTGACGTAAAATGAATATATTACTTTTTCTTCTTTCAATATAGATTGTACAGTCTGAAACTCACTCTGTAATTAAAAGTGGAATATAACCATCATCTTTTCTAAATAGAAATATCTGATAGTTTAACAAAAACTACTTATCACCTAAGTTTTATATTTATGGTAAATGTGTGTGATAAATTATAGATTTTTTTTTTTAATATCGATTGCAGGCCTATCGAAAACATTCAGTAAAGCCAAAGCATAAAAATAAAATTGTATTGCCGACGTGTCAAAAATGTCATTGCTCATTTATCTAAATACGACCCCTCTCTCTCTCTCTCTCTCTCTCTCTCTCTCTCTCTCTCTCTCACACATGTTTCTGTTTCTTCTGTCTTTTTAAGCAGAGAAAGAGTAGTGCTTCTCTCTCTCTCTCTCTCTCTCTATATATATATAAGATATATATATATATAAGTGGTATATATATATATATATATATAGGTATATAGTGAGAGAGGTATACATATATATATATATATATATATATAATATATATAATATATATATTTATATATATATATATATATATATATATCACTCTGATAATTACTCATCGGTTCTATATTATCACCATAATATTTCTGCACAAAAATATAAACACAAGCTCTCCCCCCGTAAAATGCAAGCAAACTGACTTTACTGTCTCTATATACAAGGAAAAGAAGGACATTATGTGGACAAATATAGCTATCTTCTGAAATTGTGACCTTAATTTTATATGAGAAAAAATTTCAAGTTGCTATGAATTAAAAAAAGACAAACTGGCAACATTATAAAAAGTACTATACTAATTTTTAATTCTTTATTTTCTTCAGTTGCCATATTTGTCATTTGGCTTTTTTTATGGGCGGCAAAAATATAGCCCACATTCTATTTAATTGGATATATTGAAATAAATATCGTACGCAGAATTTGCAGTTGGAAAAAAGATTCCTTTGTTATTTTCTTAATTTATTTTTATGCATTAAATTGTTAAAAAAAAAATTCAGATCACTTTTCTTTGACAAAAATTTCATATTTCTATCAACATCCTACGCCTGGCATTTTTAATTTGGAGGGGCTGCAGCCCTAGAGCCCATATAGACGAGCCGCCACTGTATATATATATATATATATATATATATATATATATATATATATATATTTACCCCGGAAGATATTTATTTTTTTGTCAATTTTTTATATATATATATATATAGTATATATATATATATACATATTTTTTTTTTTTTTTTTCACTTATTTAGTCTATGTTATATATATATATATATATATATATATATATATATATATATATATATATATATATATATATATATATATATATATATATATATATATATATATATAGTGTATATATATATATATATATATATATATATATATAGTAAAAGTATGGATGAAGAATTAAAATTATGCATCTTGATGCTTGAAAATTACAAAATTAAGTTTTTATTTTTATATTTTTTCCTACATAAGATAAATTAAATTATTTATATAGAAAATTAAGAATAAAATGACTTTCTCATAATAAATAACAATATTTTATTTATTTCTTTCTTTGGTTTATGACATCCCTCCAAGAAGACAAAATACTGACCTTCAAGTCATCACGAGTTCATTAGGACAATTGTCCAGTCTGGGTTCTAAATCTAACAATTTGTTCTTCGTGATTTCAGTTTTAGAGCTTTCTGGGAGGGTGGCCGTGGGACGGGGTCTCCGCTTCGCTCCACCCCCTTCTTCTCCGGAACACATCTCTCACACCGTATCCACTTCTAATTTGCTATTATTATGTCCCATACTCTATAATATTTAAGAAAACAGGAGCCAGAAATTCACTAGTGCATATATATATATATATATATATATATATATATATATATATTTCTTTCTTTCTTTATATAGAGATAGATATATATATATATATATATATATATATATATATATATATATATATATATATATATATATATATATATATATATATATATATATATATATATATATATATATATATATATATATCTTCTTTCTTTTCTTTCTTTCTTTCTTCTCCCAGGAAGGATTCTTCATCCTGTCAGCCGCGCAAGCATCTTTCTCCAGACGTCCCTCTCCTGCACTGTTCCTCTTCTCTTCAGCGCTCTCATATTTGGTAGCTGACATCTTTCCAGAGAGTCCTCCACCGATTCCGCCCATCTCTTCTTCGGTCTTCCCCTTGGTCTTCTGCCCTCTGGTGTCCATTCCCATCTTCTTTTCGGCATTCTCTCCTGCTCCATCTTCTCCAGATGTCCCCACCATCTCAATCTCCCCACATCCATCTTCAGTGTCATCTTCTTCACCCCTATATCTTCTCTAATAACTTCATTCCTTATTCTGTCTCTCCTACTCTTTCCAATCATAGTTCTTAATATCCTCATCTCCGCCGCTTGTATTCTACTCTCCTCTCTTCTCGTTGTTGTCCATGTTTCCGCTCCGTACAGCAGTGTGGGAGTCAGTATGCTGTTAAAAATCACTTTTTAACCTCTATTCCGATGTTTCTATCTTTCATCATGGGGTATACCGCTTTCATAACTAATCCATACTTTTCCATTCTTCGCATAATCTCTTCCCCACTTCCTCCCCTTCTGTTAAAACATCCTCCGAGATAATTGCAGGTATTTACCGCCTTCACCTCCTCCTCTCTCACCATCATCCTCCTCATCCCCTCCTCATTTCCTCCGGTTACTGTTAATATCTCTGTCTTCTGTATGTTCATCTTCATCCCTGCTTCCTCCAACTCCTCCGCAAACAACTCCACCACCTCTCGAATCGCCTCCTCTCTCTCTCGCTCCAACATGCCAGATCGTCCGCATATGCCATTATGTCCCCTTCAAATTCTCCCAGTCTCTCTTTCACTTTCCTTATCACCACGTCTAAATATAATATAAACAGCAGTGGTGATAAAACACTTCCCTGCTTCACTCCTGTTTTCACCTCAAACCATCTATCGTTCTCGCACTCAGTTCTAACATTACAGCTGCATTTCTCATACATACTTTCTATCGCCTTCTTTAATCTACCCTTCACTCCATAATTCCTCTCCATAGCTCTCCAGAGCTTTTTCCTTGGCACCGAATCGAATGCCTTTTGCAGATCGATGAAAGCTACAAAGAATCTCTTGCCATATTCCAGCATCTTCTCCGAGACCATTCTCAGTGTGAATAAGAGGTCCGTCGTTCCTCTTCCCCTTCTATACCCGTACTGTTCTTCTCCGAGTCTCGGCTCTACCTTCTCTCTCAACCTCCTCTCCAATATTCTTTCGTATATTTTCGTCAGATGGTCCATCAGTGAGATACCCCTATAATTATTACAGCTTCCAGCATCTCCTTTACCTTTATATATCGGTATTATTATTGCTTTGCCCCACCTTTCCGGCACCTTTCCCTCTCTCCAACACTTGTTCATCAAACTGATGATTCTCCCTTTCAGCTCCTCTCCTCCCTCCAACACCAACTCCACAGCCACTCCATCCTCTCCTGGAGCTTTACCCTTCTTCATCCTTTTTATTGCCTCTTCATATTCCTCCACCGTTATCTCTCCGCCTTCATCCTCCTCTTCCTCCTCCCTCATCTGATCTGCAGATATATATATATATATATATATATATATATATATATATTTTATATATATATATATATATATATATATATATATATATATATATATATATATATATATATATATATATATATATATATATATATATATATATATATATATATATATCTGATCTGCAGCTTCTTTCCTTTATATATATATATATATATATATATATATATATATATATATATATATATATATATATATATATATATATATATATATATATATTTTCACATATATAAGCTTTGAGTTTGACACCACTATGTGTGCACACGGTCAAGTTTTATTTCTGCTGTCCCTCAGAAAAGATAAAACCACACCGTTACGCAGGGGATTGAACCCGTGGTGTCTCCGTTGAAAGGTCAACCGCTAGGCCAGAAGCTGCACTCTCACATATATATATATATATACATATATATATATATATATATATATATATATATATATATATATATATATATAGAGATAGAAATATATATATATATATATATATATATATATATATATATATATATATATATATATATATATATTTGGGATGGAGTGACACCAAAATTTTAACCGATAGCGATACCAAACTTTTCGATTTTCCCGATACAGATACCACAAATTCTTTCGATACCGATACCAGTATTTTTACATTAAAGGTATTGAAACCACATCTTCTTGAAAATTATTAAAGCAATGGGTAATAATCAGGTAAATAGCCTGCTACCAGTAAAAGTTTAGTCAAAATTTGAACTTTCACAGATGCGGATATAGATTAAGAGCTTCAATATTTTACATCAAATGTTTTAAACAAACAGAAAATATTAAAACTTTAATGGCAAAAGATATTTTTAATAATTAAACATTTAAGATTATAATTATTCTGGTTCGGTCGATAATTATTAATTACTAATGCCAAAAAGTAGAAGTGTTCCGAGGAGACAACTTTTTGCCTTTGCAGTGTTCAACGCGTTTTCAGAGAATGTAATGAGGATGAAATACTCATCATACATCCATCATTCGTTCTCTCCAATATCTAACCATTTATGAATAAAAGAAAACATTAATAAATTATATATATGTTATTTTAAAAATAGAACTTTCAATACATTTTCACCATTAAGTCGATTATACGCTTTTCATCATATAGTATATAATAGCACCACTTAAAAATATTTGCCGAGGGCACAACTTGGTTAGCAGGCTTGATAAAGTCATGTAAGTATACTAGATTTGGAATATTTTCTCACTTTTACTTCCACAATTTGATTAACTTCACTCTCTTTTTTTTCTTCATTAGAATACAAATCTATTTAATCAATATTTTTTCAAGAGTTTCTTCGTCATTGTCACTGCTTGATTCCAAAAGGAAATTCATAACCATGTTCCATGCAGTACCATGGGTTGAAGTTTTTCTTCCTGTAATAATAATAATAATAATAATAATAATAATAATAATAATAATAATAATAATAATAATAATAATAATAATAATAATAATAATAATAATAATAATAATAATAATAATAATAATAATAATAAGTATGTATATATGTACAGAAATTTAGGCTTCCATAAATAGTAAACAGCATAGAAAGATGCTTCTGCTTCCTAAGTATTTATACATATATATTATAACCTAACTGTTTTATAAAGGCATCTTATGTACAGATGCTATTTATTTACCAAAAAGTATTGCAAACATTAGTCAACGAGAGAGACTCTCTTTTCATACAAATTTCCAGTTGTTGTCCACATATAAATCAGGTTTAGTATTGGTATCGGCAGGTTTTACCGATACTAACATATTTTATTCGACACTTCACTCCATTCTAATATATATATATATATATATATATATATATATATATATATATATATATATATATATATATATATATATATATATATATATATATATATATATATATATATATATTAAAAGTTCGCACCCTCACACCCTATTCTAAGAGGGGAATCTTTCTTATTATTGCAACTAGGGACCGACCGGGGCGGGAATTTTGCCGGGGCCGGGGCCGGGGCCGGGGCCGGGGCCGGGGTTAGCTAAAATTAGAAATGTAAGTCAAAAACACTGAAAGTCTTAAAACTTAGGATGAAAATTAAATATAATTTCAATTAATTAATAATTTTAATTATAAAAAAGGAATACATTTAATTAATTCAATTAAATAAATATTTTCGAAAGAAATTTTTAGAAAATAATTGATTTTCTAGAAGAATAAGTTGTATTATATATATATATATATATATATATATATATATATATATATATATATATATATATATAT
>JABUQX010011828.1:20000-25000 GCA_015478945.1 Trachelipus rathkii | reverse complement strand
AACTAGCGTTCTGTTTGAAACCATTTAATATGGCAGACTGCAGATAGATGCTTCGGTGTCAAGTAAAAATTGGGTTACAATTTCAAACATGTTGATGTCTATAGCAAGCTGCGAGCTCTACATGGCACAAAGATCAACTCGCTCTAATGGCATTCCGTTGGAAGGTAAAAAGAATAGAGAAAAATTAAAAAAGTAATGAAATTAAAATATACAATTTACCTTCTTACCAGTATTAATATTTTTTATTGTGAATTTGACTTTGAACATATGCACACGCTGAACTCGTTTTGTAAAAGTGAAGAACTTTTGAAAATTTACTAGTGAATTTTGGACAATTATATCCAATAGTAAAGTACAAAATCCACTAAAATATTGTTTTACATCCTACATCTAAATACTAAAAATAAACAAAATAGAAGAGATATACAGTATTTATATATATGAAAGTATATAATAGTTTTTATAATAAAAATAAAAGTTTTAAAAATTATATACTGTATATATATATATATAACTATATATATATATATATATATATATATATATATATATATATATATATATATATATATATATATATATATATATATATATATATATATATATATAGCTCGCCTAAAACTTTAAAATTAATTTGCTTAAGATAGACTAAAGGTTGGGTACCACTGCTTTATAACATGGGTTATGTTGTGATAAAATGGCCTCAGGTATTGATTTAAAAGGCTGTAGGATTTTTTTTTTTTTAGAAAGCTCTACTTTTTTTTTCTAACAGATACTTAGATCGTTTTATCTTTTTTTTTTTTTTTATGCTTCATTACAATAAATTTAGAATGTTATGATATTTATATAAATTTGTTTTGAAGCTTTTCCAAACTATTAACTGAAAATAAAATCTGGCTCAGTTAAAGAATTTATAATAAATCTACCATAATTTGTTTATTTATTTATGTAACATTTTGCTGTTTGTCTCAGTATAGGTTTTTCATGCATAGAAGAAAGCTAAACTCTTTTCTTTGGTTATGAGTTTAATTAAAAACTGCCATTATTGCAAAAAAGATACAATAAGATTTAGTATTATATATATATATATATACCTCTTAGAGTTTCTATTAAATTTTAAAATTTTCTATTTTGGAGAGTTAAATTATGAATTTTCAAGTAAATCATTTAAAGCCTTGTCATCATTATATTTTTTATAGCTGAACCTGATGAGAAATATCTATTATTTTTTTCTGATAATCATTTATATATATATATATATATATATATATATATATATATATATATATATATATATATATATATATATATATATATATATATATATATATATATATATATATATATATATATATAGGCCCTATATATTTTTTCCCCATGTAAGATTGACTAAAAACTACTGCCATATCTCTCTCATTCATAAATTTAATCCATATACTGATTTTTTTTTAGTTTAAATTCGGTTTAGGACCTATTAAATCTAGGTTATGATAAGTTTTGTTAAGCATACACAGTAAATTTGTATATACACTTTAAAAAACTTATCATAACCTTACAGAATTTTTGAACCAAAAAAACAAATATATGAAAAGAACAAATAACGTTGTTTTCCAATATTTATTCCTATATTTACATGTGGCAGAGTTGCTTCATACCCATATCAAAACATCGGTCACTTCTAAAAAAAAAATTTAGATTTTTCTAAATTGAGCTAAACTCGACTATTAAGAAAAAATTTTAAAAATCTTTTTATATAGCTATAGCCTAATAAAGTATGAATATATATATGACATGATATAAACAACTCTAATGGTGTGACCTTTTTATAAATAGTTTTTAGGTAAGAAGTAATATGATTTGGTGCAATACATTGAAATAAAGATATATATATATATATATATATATATATATATATATATATATATATATAGAGGCTATAAAATGATGGCATACTATACAATAATTCAATAAAACGTACATAATTTAAATATTAAAAATGTATCAAATGGACATTCAATTCACTCTGATAGGTTATCTAATTTACTAAATTAAAATAAAATTTTTAAAAAATATATCAAACAGACATTCGCTCAGGTAGGTAGTTATTAAACTGTTAGAAACAAGTTCAAATAGTGTTACCATCACCTTCAATAGCTAAACATAAAGACTACAAGCATTTAAATATAAAAATTTGTTTCTGTCATAAGTAAAAGTAATAAGGAATCAAGTGTAAAGAAAATTATTTATTATAGAAAATATGAAGAAATGCTCCATCATATACAAATTAAACATTTTTGCAATTTATATAGCTAGCTATAGACTAATATGGTTATATTAGGGGGCTCAATTTTGTTTTCTATTGCCATCTAAAGAAATTAGTAACAACTGACTTGATTATTTGTCTTAGACAGTCCTGATAGGCCTATGTGACCTCTTGCCATCTCTATTTTTCTTAATATATTTGTCTTTAATCTCTTTGAATCATATAGCTAGGTAGCCTATATTCTTACATTTGAATAAATTAAATCTAAATGACCTGAACATTTCTTAGTCAGTGTAAGGAACTTTTCCCTCGAAGACTCCATTCTTCCACAAAGTTGTTTATATCTGTAGTTAAAATTGCACCAAAAAAATTACAGAAGTAAGAATAGACACATTTAGTAACTTTTTATCACAGAAAATTCACTCTATTAGTGATACAAATTTTAATAATATAAGTTTTCTAAACTTAGGCATTTGCAGCCCAAAATCATTTGAAGGGTTATGGGCTAGTCATTTTTCCAGTCAAAGATTGATTAATATCAGTGTGATGTAAATTTTCATGAATAAATGATATATATAAATGAAATTGAAATGAAATTTATATATGATTGTGTTAAGCACCATTTAAAATATTTTTATTTTAATATTGGAAAATATAAGGGATAAATTTGTAATATATTTAATGATTAAACCAGTAATGGTTTATTTATTTCAAATAAAATAAAATGAGCAATTTTAATTCTTAGTCATTTGAAAAGTAAATTAATATATAATATTTTAAATTAGAGGAATTTTTAACTCTTGGTAAAAGTTTTGAAAAATATTGGAAAGTTGATTGGTGAGAAAATTTGAAGAATAGCTAATTTATCTATAGTAACTGTACCAATATTGTATAAAATACTCTGTATTTTAAGTAATATATATCTAAAAAGGGCTGTGAAGTTGGATCAAAAAAAATTTTTTTTTGTGGTGAAACTTTTAAGTAAAATTATGTTCCATCAAAAAAAATTTACTAGCTCCTCGGTCCCAGTTTTGGTTATGGAGTAGACATCTTACTTTTATTTTATTCATTTTGGTGAATGGTAAAAATTGTCTTTCAACCAAATGCTTATGGTATAAGATTAGTTTGTGTACGATTCAGGTTATTGTTTTAAAATCCGGTCATATAAATAAATGCAAGTAAGAGTTTCATTCATTTTTCTTATTATTATTATTATTATTATTAGCTGTAGAAATTTCATTGTTTACATATTTTTTAATTTTTACATTTTTTCTTACCAGTTGCAGATTATGGTGTCTAAAAACTGTCTATAGATTAATTGCTAAGCAATGCCTTCTTTTTATTACTTCATGAAGTTATAGTTTCAAAGCTTAGTAGTTAGATTTTTATTTTTTTTATTTTTTTTTTTCTTAAAAAAATGGAAGAAAGAAGCAATGATGCGAAAAGGAGGAAAAGCTTTCCTTCTTTTAAACTTAAAAATATATATTTATTTAACAAATTTTTAGTATTAAGTTTTATAGTTCTTCAAATATTTGTGCCATTGGTAAGTACCTGTGAAATTATTTTATGAATAGCTACTTTTTATTTTTAATTGATAATATAATCTATGTAAATTATACATTAATAAAGCTGAGGAATGTTGAAGTAAATTCTCCATCATTTAGTTAACATTAAAGGTGTTCATAATATTCTTGTTCCATTCTGTTTTATCATTTTTATATTCAAAAAATATTATTATTTACTTTAACTTTGTGAGTTATTGGGTTTAAGTATGTTGTGATGTTGTGTACGATTTTTTTTTTTTTTTTTTTTTTTAAAGTTGAATGCAACAAACTATGGGACTTCTTATTTTTTATGCTCATTTCTGAAAATGTTATTCTATATCAATGTAAAATGATTGCTTGATCAGTGAAAGAGGTTTGAATGAATTAATATCTATAACTACCCAATGTATCTTCTTTATATAGCTATAGCCTAAATGGTTATTTAATAATGAAAATTAAATCTGTGATTCAGTAAAATATTTTTCACATATTTTTTATAAAAATTTTAATGCATAACAAAAAGCTTTTAGATCAATACTTAAACAACTGTTATTTATTTAAATAAATAAAGTGGGAAGACGAATGGAAATCTAAAATTGATATTTGTAATTCATTACTTGATTTGTGAATTACGCTGAACTAAATTTACATAAATAGAACTTCACTTTTGAAAAATGTGAGTTTTTAACCGTTATAAAATGAAAATTGTGGATCGATATTTATTATTTTTAGTGTATATAGTTCAGTATGTTAGCTTTTAAACTGGCTTAAAGTAAATTTTTGATCAAAGCATTATTAGTGGCAAAAAAACAGGGCTAACTTGGTCCGATTCACCCACCCGTATAAATTGATGGAGGGGTGGCTCGGACCACCATTGTTTTCGTATTTTACGTATTATTATTGACATTTTTATTACGTATATTAATTTAAATGTAATAAAAAGTTACTTATATTAAGTGAAAATTTTTAAAAAATGAAATTTTAATAAAAAAGCGAGTTCAAAAGTGTCAAAATTTTTTGAAGTGGAGGGGGTGAATCGGACCACCTTATTTATATTCGTATTTTATTTATCATTATTGACTTTTATTACTTATTACGAATTTTAATATGATGATAATAATTATTATATTAAGTAAAAATTAAAATATAAAGAATTGAAATTATACGTAAAAGGCGAGAATTTAAACAGATGG
>JABUQX010011828.1:0-15000 GCA_015478945.1 Trachelipus rathkii | reverse complement strand
TCATCTTTTCTTCATCGAAACATCCATCAAACATCTTCTTCATCCTTCAACAAACCATTCAGACTTAAGAAAAAAACACAAAATATTCATCAATCTTATACCTTTCTCTCCCCTTGACTCGACGCCCACTTTCAAACAAATACCTACCAACCACAAACAATCACCCCAAACCAACTCACTACTCAACACACTCACGAATACAAGCTAACACATTAATTACCACAAGAAACCAAAACACACTCAACCAGCAAACACAACACTATTCACTTACCCTTTTATACCCACAATTCTAATACACACCATAATGCTTCCGTTCTCTTTTTTTTTTTCAATCTTCTCCTCCCCTGCTGTCCTACCCTTAAACCCCTGTTCCAAAGACCAACTTCCTATATCCTGAAAACACACTGCCGCTCTCCTAATACGTTCCGTGCTAATCAATTCAATCTATCCATCACTCACACTACCTTTGTTCTTTACACACTCTCCCTTATTTCCGAACTCTTCCAGACTCCTAGTGCTCCCTTTCTTCTCTTCTATTTCACCGTTTTCATTTTTCACTCCCATATGTCCTTCCCTTTCGCCACCTTTATCACAATCCACATAAGGACCCAAATCACATATTTGTAAAATCTCTTCATACTCTTTCCTAAAATCAGCCACATCACCCACCTCAGAAAATGACTCCTCACTACTTGTCTTTGTTCCCACAGAAATCCCTCTCCCCATTCCTATCCTTGATATTCCTTCTCTTTCTTTCACATAATTAACCAACTTTTTTCCCCTACCTATTCCAGTTTTATTCCTATCCACATCATCTACCGGAATCAACCTGTTCACACCTCCACTTTCTGATACCCTATTCCTATCCACGTCATCTACTGGATACAACTTATTCACCCCTCCACTTTCTGATACCTTATATACATCACAAAATCTCCACAAATGTTTGTCCGACTGACAAAAGTCACACTTCTTAAGATTCCCAAATCTACCTCCGATAACCAACAACATTATTTCCCGTTTCCATATATACAGTTCTTTCCCCTGTTGCAACCTCATTTCTATCCACCAAATACACCCTATTTCTCTCACTATCTCCATTCCCCCTAGTACTCCCCATATCCTCCTTCCGTTGCTCCCGATTCTCACCATAAACCTCTTTATCCTTTCTTTCATTAAGCGCATTCTTTGGACACAAATATGCAAAGTGATATTCCGACCTACATATAATACATTTTCGTACATTCCCAAAAGCATCTTTTGCATTCAATCTTTTTCCATCTTTCCACTCTCCTCTAATACCGTAACCAGGCCCATCACCTCTTGTACCTACCTCCCTGACTACTTCCATACCACACACCACTTCCATCTTCCACCTTATTCACCTTTTCATCATTACTTCTTCCAAACCCTTCACAAATATTCAGCAATGCATCCTTAAAAGTTCTAAACTCCCATTCATCTTTACCGCAATAAGCCAAAACCATTTGCTTCTGGTTATCACCAATATTTGCTCCTTCCAACAAGTGCACGCATTTCATTTCCACACCTAAATCCACCTTCCCAACAACTTTACACTTCTGCTCTACAACTTCATACCTACTCACATACTCCCTAATAGACTCGTCATTCTTCCTTTTTATATAAAAATATTCACACACTCTATCATACCTATCTCTCTGCTTTTCTTTCGCATACTTCTCATCTAAACGTTTCAAAACGAAATCCACCCCTCTTTCTTTCCCAACGACTTCCAGTCTAACTTACTTACACATACAAACGCCATTGCTCCCAAACTTAATAAAATTTCACCAGCCGGTTTCTTATATTCCTCACCATACACCTCATACCATACCTTAGCCTGATCCTTCCATACGTCATACTCTTTCGTATTCATTTCACCCGCAAACCCCGGACACCCACGACGAACACTTCTCTCAATCACGACACCCTTCTTACCACTTCCACTTGCATCTTCCTTTCCCATAACGAACGACTACAGCAATACAAACCCACACCAACACAATACCAATACCCAGAGGCTCGTTCTCTTTGAACTACGCTCTGCTACCACTGATTAAAATAGAGGTAACAAAGAGTAGCTCTACCAACAAACAACAAAATACACTCACCCACTGTAGATTAATCCCAGAGTCCAGAGAATGTCAACTTGACTTGAAAACAATAACTTCTTTTTTCAAATAAATAAATAATAGCGCACGTTCCCGACGTCACATAACACAAATAAAAAACTATACAAAAATGGCAAGTAATCCTCTTCATCTTTCCTTCATCGAAACATCCATCAAACATCTTCTTCATCCTTCAACAAACCACTCAGACCTAAGAAAAAAACACAAAATATTCATCACTTACCATGATTCTTACTTTGTATTCGATGTTTAAAGTATTTGGCGTAACTGCATAATCTGTACTACTATATCAAGGTTCTTTTCAAGTCATTGTAATTATCACCTGAACAAATAATTTTGTTTAAGCAGCCCTTGAAGTGCTTTATTTAATGTACATATGAAACAAAGAAATTCTCCAACTCTAATTATAAAAAGACTAAAATCAGCAGCAGAAAGCATATACAAAATATTATCCTTTCTTTTTGGGGGCATATCTCGCATTCCCCCCCCCCCACCTCACCCCCCAGTCTAAATTTTTATCTAATTTTTTTTTCTTAATTTTAAATAATAGAATATTTTGATGGATTTCGGTGCGTTCGTGCAACGCTGTACGAGCTCTTTAATTACTCGGAGATTATACGAACACCGAATACCAGCATTGAATTATTTCAATTATTTTGTTTGAAAGTGGGAGACTTCAGGGAACTTTACGCCTCTCAACAAGACCACAATACCTTGTCATGAAGCTGCTAAGGTTAGAATCCAGTATTTTATTGTTTCAAATAACTAATATATATTATATTATTATATATATTATATATATAATTTATATATTTATATATATATTATATATATATATATATATATATATATATATATATATATATATATATATATATATATATATATATATATATATATATATATTTATATTATATAATATATATATATTTATATTATATAATATATATATTATATATATTATATATATATATTAATATATAATATATTATATATTATTATATATTATATCTAATATTATATATATATATATATATATAATATATATATATGATTATTACGGTATTTATAATATATAGAAAAATGTAATACATACACATTAAATCACATATTTATGCATATTTATAATTAAATTATAATATATATATATATATATATATATATATTTACTTATGCGATTTTAATGTCACCTACAAATAATTATATTTTATTTATAATTTGTATATAACATGGCAGTTAATTTTTTGAGGTGTAATTATAATCTTCCATAATTTTATTGCTTTTATCACAGGATAATTACCCGTGTACTTGCGCGGATTGTGTTACATCCTGCCTGCAAATTCCAGATACTTGGGATGAACCCAATCCCTGGATAATGTTTGGCTACGATGGATTAGCAGTAGCTATGTGTCTAACTGCTATAATATAACAAGAAAAAAAAAAAAATATATATTTTCAGTGGTTTTTTTGATTTTGTTTGCTTATTGTCACAAAAGGAGCAAAAAGTATAAAGGTAAAGAATTGCACGTATCATCTCGGTTTTCTTTTTTTCAATTATTTTTGAGTGGACCTTTTGTTTCTTCATTCTTAAAACTAACCCTTTTTTTTAACACTCATTTACGAGCTTCATGGTGAAAGGGCATGAGAGAATCCGGAGGAATTTCGCAACACCGTCGGCAGGCATTTTGCAGGTCTTTCGGAAAATCAGAGGCAGTTTAACGGTGAAGATGAAAATTCCTTTGAGTCTGAGCCGTTGTTGGCTTTCTATATATATATAAATACATATATAGCCTTCTTCCACGTTTCGTTCCTCTCCGTCTATATACTATAGTTATATATATAATATATAAATATATATAATATATATTATATATATATATAATATATCATAATATATAATATATATATAATATTAATATATAATATATATAAAATAATATATATATATATTATATAATATATTCTAACAGGATAATATATATATATAAAGCTACTCCAACCACACAAGCTATTTCTTCTTCATCTTCTCTTTGCCATTCCTGCTAATAGCCTAAAGAAAATTGCTCTTTTTAAACATAATTGAAAGCTTATCTTTTCTTTAAACTATTCAGGACGCCCTTCCGAAGACATGCTGATTATGTAAAGCAACAGAATGTCCGTAATTGACGTCTTACAGCATCTGACTCAAGAAACTAGTTGATATGCTTTCGTGCAATGGGAATGGTAAGTAGATTCTTGAAATTATAAAGGTGATATATATATACTATTATATATTATATATATAATATTAATTATATAATATATATTATATTATATATAATATAATATAGTATATATATATACTTATATATATATATAATATATATATTATATAAGTATTAGGGATGTACCGATCCAGAAAAGATACCGTCTGATACCGATACCGATACTCATTTTTTTTAGGTGCCATTACCGATACCGATACCGATACTTTAATTAAATATAAATAAATATCAAACAGTAATAAGAAAGAACTTTTGTGTACTTGCTAGGCAACTCAAGATGCATTCCCTGTACAAACAATACTAGTCATTTATATTTCATAATTGTTGCCCAAGTATATTTATTTTATAAATTAAACTATAGTATCTTTAAGGAAATAATAATTGCAAATATAATATTAATAACTTTTTTATGTTGTGTTTATTTAAAAAATATTCATCTTCCATTTTCAAGTAAGTATAACAAAGTTCCTGGTATCTTTATGTTTAACATTATTACAATTTACAAGAAATTCTTTAACTAGCTACAATATAAAGATACAAAATAATGAAAAAGAGACCTCAATTATTCAGCCGAAAAGTTAAATAAAAAAACGCTAATTACTCAACATGACATAATAAAATACTCCTTAAGATAGATATCTTCAATACTCAATTCAAAAATTCACCACGAATTGTGATGCAAAAACATTAACCTTTCACTAGTATCTGCGAGAGACTGTTCCTTTTTGGGTGTTTACATTCTACTCCTACACTATAATACGTCCTCTTCGAGACTATAAGAGTGGCTTGATAATTATTTGCCTGCAAGCACTGATAATAATGAAAACCTTGCCCATTTTCATGCCACCGCATGAAAGGATTCTCTTCTGTAGGCAGCATCTCATGTTTCGTAGAGCCTCATCTCCTCTTTCACAGACTGCAAATTTGAATTATCTTTGCTCTTGATGACTGTTCTTCAGTTTTTACGATGAGGTCCCTGGTGTGATTCCTTATATGTCAATGCAATTTCGGCATGAACTTATCAAAGTCTTAAATATCCAAATCCTCATCTTCAATAAGATTTTACTTGCTGAATTAAGCCACCATGCGTCTACTATCAGTGCTTGTTGCCAGTGGGTTGCCCAGAAAGGCGGCTTCGCACTCTCTTCTCTTTTTTTTTTTTTTTTTTTGTCTAAGCTCATTTCGTTATGCTATTTTAAAGCATTCTAGAAGTGGTTTAACCGTCGGAGATGCCATTCTTTGGGGTTTCAGCTAGCTTAAGGAATACCTTATTAGAACCTTTTATTTTTTTATTTTTTTAGGCAGTTTCACCGCGCTCACGCAGTAACCCTATTTCAAGAGTGTGGTGTTGAACGCTCAAAAATCCATCTAACGCACAATTACGCAGATGAGCACAGACGCAGGCTTTAAAGGAGGGAAATAAACTTGATAGGAAACAAGATGAGGAAGAAATTCCACAGACAGAGGTGCAGGAAAAAAGAAGCAGCCGCCAGCGAACCAGCTCTGGAGTTACTCACATCAACACAAAACTCAGTGCCGAAACAGCAACCCCTTGTTGCTATCGAGGCGTCGTAAAGGTTGGTGCACGCGATGGATAGTTCCCTCCGAGCACTTGCCTCATTACAGTACCTATAGAAAGGGATATAGCACCAACATCTGCGCCGCCGCAAGATATAAAGTGTCTATAGTGAACCTAGAAAGTAATGGACAATTTTTAAGTCTTTTGGCCTTTGACTCGACCTAATCAAAAGCTCCGGAATGAAACCAGAGCCCCGCTGCCCACAGATCATGACGAGCATTACTTTCCATACAAGGGCGGATGAGACCCTTGTATAGCTGGAGTAACTAGGAAGGAAAAAAAAATCTCGCACCTAAACAGACTTCCCAGTTTCTTTGAAGCCGCCTAGCAACCGTTGTGATTGAGGTTTCAAAAATCATTTTTTTGTTTATGTTAAGGCCAAGATGTTTATATTGTCAACAGGAGATACGAGAGAACCGTCGAAATAGAGATAGAAAAGTTAAGTGGTCTTACGAGAGAGAGATCTGTAGAGTTGCGGTTTTAAAGAATTAAATTCACTAACTAGACGACCCAACCTGAACATTCTATCCAATCAGCGAAATAAACGGAAAAATTAAGACTAGAGGCAATTCTAGAAGTAAAAGCGGAGCAATTGAATTAAGTTGAGATAAGGGTCAAGTCATTGCATATTGAGTGGATAGAGTAGATTTGCGGTGAGAAGATCATTGATGAAAGCAGGAAATAAAGTAGGAATTAAAGAATCCCTCTGACGAAACACGCACTAATACAAAAAAAGAAAGACTGTCGCCCATCAACAAACAGCCGAATTGAGCGATCTGAAAGAAAGCTAGACTAAGTAAGCAAAGAGAAGAAAGGAAACCTAAAGGAGGAGCTTGGAGAGCAGTAAGGCGTGCCATACTCTGTTCAAATCTTTGATAATGAAAATAAGCGCCACCTAACACAATCTTACGTTAGTTCCTAAGGGCGGTGAACCATAAATCAGTAAGACAAGGAAGATAGGTCGCCCAAGTCAATCTCGAGCACCGAAAGCCGCTACTGTAATACAGAAAAATGAAACGAGATTCCAGAGATCTAAAAAGTGAGAGTGAAAAGGTTCAAAGACTTAGAAATGAATACAATGAGAGCTTATTAGGGCGATAGTTAGAAGGATCATGGCGGCTTCCTTTTTTAAGAAATGGACGTGAGCGCGCTTCCAACACTGAAGGAAAGTGCTAGTATTGAGCAATAGAGATATATTTGACACGAGGGTGGGTCACACGGAGCAGACTTGCCCTCAAAACTCGGAGAGGAATGCCATTCGGAGCCACCCGCCTTCCTAAGGTTAATAGAATTTCAGAGCCTTCACCATCAAATAAATGACAGTAAAAGTCAATGACACTGTGGAGTGTAAAGGTGGAGAAGAGAATATTGCCAAATCGTCAGTGTTGAATTAGAGGAAATAGGAGGCCAAAAGATGATTGGCCTTCTCAGTCGGAGTATTAACACAGATCAATCAGAGCGAATAAGAAGGAGCAAAAGGGATTACAGAGTTTTTAGAGGATTGTTAATTTGTCAGTAAGAGAATACAAGGAGCATTGCATTTTTCGTTTAATGAAAGCCGCTTTGCTCGTCGAAGAGTATCCTGGAAACGATTTCTAGCTGATGAAAATTGGGCAAGAAAGTGATAGAGAACGAGAATTTTCCACAACCCCGATTAAGCATTGTCTCTACATGAATGCAGGGAAAACAAGCACGATGCGAACCATGGATTTTGTAGATTAAAAGATTTAGTCCAAGAGAATGAACCTGCTCATCCCATTAACAATTTACAGTTCCCACTTCTATCGAAGAATCTGCTCCTCAAATATAAAAACATTCACTTTCATTTATTATAGTTAGCATAGAAGAAGCAAATGCCCCAATCGCTGATCAAAGTGCAAGAATAAAACGCCTGCAAATAGGGACAGGCTGGAGATGTTTGATAGAAAAGTATTAAAATTAAGAGATTATGGTTGAGGTTAGATTGCGAAGGTGGTGTGTGTATTTATAGAGAGAAGGACTAGTGGTGGAAAAAGAGCAAGTGTGTTCAAGAATTGAATGTGTGTAGTATTTTAACAGTTGCTCAGATCATTGTGAATGCTGATTGATTCTTCCTCCTCCCTCACCTAAATCAGTACGAGAGAACCCGAACATTCAGTTTGTGTACATTGAAATCCCCTAAAGAGAGGACCTCAGTATTTGGACTGAGAAGATATAACACAGACTCTGTGAGAAGATGTAAGCCGTAATTCCAAAAGTGTGAAAATCTGTTTGTAGTGTAAAACATAGCAGAAAGATAATGAATATTGTAGTAGAAGGAAAGAAAGATTTTAAGCAAAGAACATAAATTAGGAGATTCGAGATTTCGAGACGTGTTATAGGAATCTTTATAATTTACATATAGCACATACTCCACCCTTCAAACGGAAATTATAAAATAAAGTTATTAGTGATATATTAAACGAGTGAATATTAATTCTAAGCCATCTGTTCAGACAAAACATAAATTAGCTTAGAAGTTAGAGTAGGTAGTATTCATGGATGCAGAGTTAGAATGCAAGCATTGAATGTTGTAAAGTCAAAAGAATGCACGCCTGTGCAACCTATATCGATACACCCCCACAGACACAAGCAATTACAAAAAAAAAAAAAAAAAAAAAAAAAAAAAAAAGACAAACAAATCGACAAAAACCAAAGGAGAAATGAGGAAAGTCTATTCGTACGCTAAAACCTAAATTTTAAACGATAAAACACTATTTACCGCAAATATCTAAAATAAGAATATCCAGAAATTTAAAAACACTAACGTAAGCACTCGCCCCACGAATGCTACAAAAAAAACAAATACTATAGAACAACTATTTGGGTAGTAAATCTGTATAAATTATAATAATGGCTGTCGAAATAGGTAAATTTACGCTAAAGACCAAGTTGGAGAAACGAAAAATCTAAGTTCAAAAGGAAATCGAGGAAAAAAACATAACTTGGTAGCTATTTATATCGAACTAGATTTATTATTGAATTAAAAGTTCTTTTCTTAATTTTTCACGTAAGTTATTAAGAAGTGTCGATACAATATAATATGGTACAGTATTAGATACTGAGGCTTCACGATACTACGATACGATCTCGAACCGATTACTATCGGTACATCCTAAAATATATATCTATATTATATAAATAGAAGACGATATATATATATATATAATATATATATATATATATAAATATATATAATTATATTACTATATATATATATATATATATATATAGCATAATTATATAGTATAAGGGGGGATAAGGAAACTGTAGGAACTATAGGAAATTTAGTTTATTGAGTGTTGAAGGTGAAATATATGCTTGTCATTTTGTAAACGGGTCACCTGAAAAATCAAATTTATTTGTGCACGGTGGTTCAGAAGGTAGAATGGTTAGAGAAATTGTGCATGCAAATTTTAACATGCTGAAACAAATTGATTGGGAAATAGATATGAAACAGATAAAATTGTATTTAATTTTTATAGATTTGCAACGGCTTGACAGATTAATACGGAAGCTCTTGTAACTTTAGTGATAATATGTTTGTGTAGTCTTCAGAAAAGTATCAAAAGGTATGCATGACGATAGTGAAGGCGTGTGTAAGAGAGTTGGAAGCGATTGTTTTAATATTAATATGGGAGAGAGGCAGGATTGTTATGTCTCCTTGGTATTTAATTTGTATATGGTTTTGATAATGAAAGAATTAAGGTGGGGTAGCAGGGGAAGGTGTTAGAATGATGGAAAATGGAAGTGAGTGGAGGTGCCCTGCTATTGTTGCTGAACAGATTTGTTGTGTAGTGAATCTAAAGAGTTTGAAAGGATTGGTAATGGGGTTTTGCAAGGTTAAAATGAGGGGTTTGTAAGTAAATGTATAAGAATTAAATTTTATGTCTTTTTATCAGAGAGTCCGCGGTTTGAAGTCGTTAGATGGTGAGCAACTGGAACAAATATCTTGAGTTTAAAATAGATATATGTTGATGACCAAGGGGGAACCGGATGATGCAGAATGAAGTAGAAGGTGCTGGTGCAGTTAAATCTGGGTGTAATATAGGGACTAATCTTGAGTGGCTAAAGTTTTCTTGAGGTATGTTGTTACCTGGTTAATGTATAGTAGTGAAACTATGGGCTGGAATAAGTCTTATGATCTAGGTACAGATGGACAATATTAGGGCGTGTTAGATGGGAATAGAATTGATAAAATGAGGAAAGAACGCATTATGGAGTTGTATGGTGAGAAGGCGTAAATGAGAATATAAACGAGAGTACATTGATATGGTTTGGTCATGTGGAAAGTATGGATTATAGTCAGTTGGTTATGCTGGGATATATAGTGATGAGTAGCTGGGAATCGACCTGTTGGGAGACCGAAGAAAAAGTGGGGTGAGTCAGTAAAGAAATGCCTGAAGGAGAGAAATGTGAGTGGCTGAGGCGAAAGAAAGGTGCATAACAGAGTGAATGGCGGGGTTTGTGAGGGTATGGTTGTTGCCTACCTAGCCAAGGGATGAACCCTACATTGATGAGATACCACAGTGAGGGTCCGTCGGATTCTCGTGAAGTTTTGATTGCGACGATTTCTCACCGTGGGTATAAGGGAGGGGGCTTTCTTTTCGACTTGCGTCATGTTCTTCTACTACTATTCTGTCCTGTGTATGCAACGCACCTCACCCACCTAATCTGATAGAGGAATAATATATATAAATATAATATATAATTATATTATTATATAATAAAATATATATATATATATATACATATATATATATATCTATATATATATATATATATAATATATATATAATATATATAAATAATTATATATATAAAATATATTATAGTATATATATATAATATATATATATATTATATATAATATATACTATTATTATATCATTTACGTTATTTTGATTGCTTTACTTATACAAAAGTGAATGCTTGTTGGACGCTCTTGTGGCATCAGCATTATGCTCAGGTATTTATTTCCTTGAAATGACAACTGACCCTGTTGACCTTTGGGCTGCTCCACATTCAAGGGCAAGACTGGAGAAACAATACTACGACCAAAACTTCGAACCATTTTATCGAACTGCCCAGATTTTCATCAGACCAATTGGATTTGAGAAGGTAACTACTGCTCAAATAACTTAAAACTTAGACTATTATTATTATTATTATTATTATTATTATTATTATTATTATTATTATTATTATTTGAAACACTTTCTCTTGTCTTTTTAGTTTGTTTCCGACGATTTCATTTGGTCCTGTGTTCAACGAGAGTTTTCTGCTTGAAGTAATGAGACTACAGAATTATATTCAATTTGAGGTAAACTTAGTGATAACAATTAACAAGGTGGTTACAGTAGTTGTAGAAATGCAAAATAATTGTGTTTTGACTTTTAATGAAGTTAGTTAATTTTTAGTTCTTGCTTTGGTTATGGATGGATTCATATTTTTCTATTATCCAATAATTTTCTTTTATCTTCCTTATATTTTATTATGTCTTTATAATTTATCAGTTATTTCATTTCCCTTGTTCTTCACTTCTTGTTATCCCTTAACACTATGCTATTTCTAACATTATTGAACTGGGAAAACCAATTTTAGACACATGATCTCTATATTCTTTAACCATAGAAATTTTGCACAATTTTTCTTTATTTTATTTTATCATCTTAGGATGTTTGCTCATTTTTTTTATCTTTTTTACACAAATTTCCCTACAGCACCAATTTTTATACAGTATTTCTTGGGTCCATAATGCCCATGGTGGATATTCTACCCCTATTTTAAATTTGCCTATATATTTTTTTTTCAATAAAATATAAAAGTTAATAAATTTCCATCTGTTAAAGAAAATTATATATACTAAACACTGCTATTGATTTGTATTTAGCAATTTTTTGATATTTTTTTTTATTTTTTTTCATCCAAAAATTCATCAGTTTCCATTAAACTTAATCTCTAATTTACTCCCAACAGCTCTCGGCAGACGTCATGGGGGAAAAGGTCTTTCTCGATGATATATGCACCAAACCTTTAGCTCCAGACAACACAAATTGCAATATTCAGTCACTCATTAACATTTGGCAAAATAGTGAAACTGTATTTACAAATGGAAAATTTTTCACATATCAAAAAGTCTTCTATTTGTAATTTAGTTTAATTAAGATTTATATTATATATTAATTATTATTATTATTATTTAGGTTTATGGATTGCAACAGGCATATGATAGATTAATAGGAATCTATTGGCATTTATAAATAATGTGTTGGTGTAGGTACCTTCTGAATGGAATCAAAAGTATGTATGACGATATGAAGCGTTTTGTAAGAGTAAATGGTGTCAAATTTGATTGGTTAAGTATTTAATTTGCGGATGTGAGGCAGGATGTGTTATGTCTCCTTGTTATTCAATTTGTATTGGATGATGGTATGAAAGAATTAGAGATTGGGGTGGCAGAAAATGGTGTAAGATAGAGAATATAGGTGAGTGGAGGGTGCCCCTCTATATCATGCGAATGATTCTTTTTGTGTGGTGAATGCTGAAGAGAGTTGAGAGATTGGTAGAGAGATTGCAAGGTGGATGTAAAAGGAGGGGTTGAAAAGTAAACATAGATAGAGATAAAGTTTAGTGTTGTGAGTGCAGACAGTCTCCGTGTGAAGTAGTTAGATGGTGATGCATACTGAAACAAGTGTCTGAAGTTTATAATATTTATGAATATATAGTTGATGAAATGAACTGAGATGCAGATGTAGTATGAAATTGTGATGAATCAGGAAGGTGCTGGTCAATTAAATCGTTGTGAATTGTAAAGGGACTAAGTCTTGATGCGCTAGGGTACTTACATGAGGGATGTTGTTACTTGTTAATTTATATAGTGAAGACTATGTCCTGAATAAAAGTATATGATCTACACGTGTTCAGATGACAATCTATAGGGGCGTGTAGTGTGAAAAGAATTGATAAATGAGAATGATCGTATTAGCGAGTTATGTGGTGTAAGAAAGGGGTAAATGAGAGAAATGAAAGTACGTTAGATGGTTTTGTCATGTTGAAAGGATGAATGACAGTCGGCTTGTTAAGCGGAGTATAGTGGAGTGTGTTTGGGAATCGACGCTGGAGACAAAGAAAAAGTGAAATGTCAGTAAACAATTTCTGAAGGAAGAAATGTGAAGTTTAGCAGAGGCGAGAATAAAGTTCTAGTAGGAGAAATGGCGGGTTTTGTGAGGGCGTAGGTTGTGCCCACCTGCAGGGATTGACCCTACACTTGAAGATTGCCATCAGTGAGGGTCCAACGCGGTCCGTAAAGCTCTAGGATTTTCTGACTGCGACACAGTTCCACTAATAGGGATTGAGGGGGCGGTAAGGCTGGCTTTCTTTTCAACTTGTGTCATTATTCTTCTACTACTCTCTTTTCCGATGCATGTTACCACCTTACCCCCAGTCTTGGGAACAAAAATGATATGATGATTATTATTATATTATTTATTATTCTATATTATTATTATTAATTATTATTATTATTATATTATATTATTTATTAATTATATATTATATTGATTAGCCGTGATAATTCACTAGATAAAATAAATCGAGAGAGTTTTATAATACCTACAGTATATGTATGTCGAATAAGTGTTGCATACACAAAAGTTCTTTCAGATGTGGCCCAAATAACCCTTTATATGATCATAAACTTACCCCTTTCTATAGTAAACAGTCTTACATTCATTATTCTTCTCTTATGGCACAATCGACTTTGTTCAATCGCCTCTTCATACTTATTTTGCAATGAATCCTGTATTAATTTATCTTTAAATGAGTAATATATTGAGCCCTTGGTAGTTATTATTATAATTCTAGAATAATTAAAAAATATTAAATAACATTATGAAATTCATTATACCTAAACGCTACACTAAAGGTCATTGCAATCTGCATTAAAAGGGCTTTTACCTCCTAATCTCCATAGATCCATTATTCTGTTCTGTCTTCCTTTTCATCACATACCAAAGCATGTAAAGTTATTTAATCATAATCGATTATTAATTTTATTAATAATTAAAATTAGCTTATATTATTATAGAAGATAATACGCTTATTATTATTATTTGTTGTTGGTCTGAACAATGCGACAAATAATTGTATAATTTGATCAGTAACATCAATGAGGGTCTGTAGAAAATACAAAGGAAGATTATAAAAAGGTTTATAATAAAAAAATGAAATGAATGTTTTGTAGGTAGAATATTTATTAAGAAAAGAGGGAGATCATTAATGACTCGTTTACGTCCATTATACATTTGAGGAAGAAAAGTACAGAGAAATATAAACAGACTTTATTATGACACATAGAAAAATGTAATGGAATGAGTGTTTAAGAGCTATTGAACTTAAAAAGATAAAAATCAGATGTAAAAAGCAGGATGTCAGATGATTAATTTTTTTGAGTAATAGTAGTATCGAGAGCAAAAATTTTGATGAAAGTAACCCCTAATTTATTATTGAAGACTTAAAATAAAATATTTTGCCAACTTGAAATTTGGACATGAGAAAGAGAGCAAATGAAGGGAATATTCATTAGTGAAGTGACGTCATAGTGATAATGGGATTTGAATGGGGTTTGTTTGCAAAATGTAATTAAGTTTATGCGTGTTAATCATTGATAATGAAGAAAAACTCAATGACTTTTCTCTCTCTAGTTTGCCCTTGATTTTTAAGCAAATTAATTTATAATTAGGAAATTTGTCGGAGTAAGAAATCATGTTTTTTTTCAATGTTTTTAAAAATTTAATTCTTTTTTTACTTCAAATTGTAGGAACCCGTACCTACGGGAGTGCATTGCCACTTATGGAGGACCTATTTTGCCACATGTTATCTTAGGGGGTTTCTTGGGTCAAGATGAAACTCTCTCAAAGGATGCAGATTTTCTTCTGTCGAATACTTTAGTCATCACTTTTCCAATAAACAATTATTTTAACAA
>JABUQX010011827.1:37500-48214 GCA_015478945.1 Trachelipus rathkii | reverse complement strand
ATTGAATCTCCAGACACCATTCATGAATATACTGAGCATTCGATATAGAAGATCTATCCCTCTGGTTTTGATCATACAATGTTCAGTTTAGAATACTTTCCTTCTATTTTAACATAAATACTAAATGTGTATTGAATTATTTTATGTGTTTTATTGAATATTTTTTAGAAGAAGATGGAAACACACCTCCCACACGATATAATGATATATAGAATGTTTTAGGCAAGGAAGAGTAACAGATTCTTCTTTTAGCAAGAAGAAACTCTGTTGTTAACAATAGTACAAATGTAGCAAATAAGTACAAAGGTACAAATAATAGTACAATTACTTTTCAGAAATTCACATAAATGTATTCAATGTGATAAAAAAGAGTGTTGATGAAAAGCGGTAACATAATTGAAGAAAAGAAGATGTGATAACAACCAGAGGAACATTACTTTAATAAATTTCTTAGATTTAGAATTATGAAAAAGATTGAGGATACTTCATTAAAAAATTAGATAAAATTATATTTTTTTTTCCCTGATCAAAAAGATAAAAAAGAGAAAGAGTAAACATAAAATTTGAATTTCAGAGGAAATGTATTGTTAAATTAGCTCACACTGATAGCTCCATGAAAACAACCTTCTGAGAATAAAAATATCAATGTATATATATAAATAAAAATACATGATTTAACAATATAGTGAAATTTATAAAATTCATACGGAAAAATAATATTGGGACCTAGAAGCAAATCAAGTAGAAAATCAGAAATTTCAGAATTTACAGTTTTCGCTTCAAGCGACTTTGTAAATTTTACCCATTATTTAAACAATTATTAATTAAATTTATATAATATATATATATATTTAACAATATATATTCAATAAAAACAGAAAATTTAGAGTTTAAACTCCAAAGATCAGAATTTATAAGCTTAGTTTGAGATTGGAGTAAGGTAAAAATGGAATTTCCACAGAACCAAATTTTGAGGAAATATTAATGAGAATATTGTCCTTCATTCAACAGACAGCCAAGGAGAACAAATTACTCCACAGAAATATTGTATTTTAAATTAATATTAATTAAAGAAGTTAATTAATATACAATTGATAACTCTTTAAGGTAGAAAAGAGACTCCTAGAATGAACAAATATCGAAGAAGAAAAGGTATTTTTAAATAGAAACTCTTAAGAAGAAGAGATTACCCAATAAGCCAACTTAAGTATTAAATTGAAGGAAGGTATCAGACAAAGAAGTTAAAATTACTTATACTTAGATTAATCGAAATTCATTTAATCTTAGCTCAGAATCGGCTATATATTAATTGTACTTTAAAAGTTTCAAGACTGTTCATCTTAATTATTCTATATTAAGAGCGCAAAGAAAGCTTATACCTTCATTATAATGGCAGAGATCATGAAAGGAGCATCTGGTAATTGGTGTTTAATTTTTGAAGAAAAAAAATAACGGAATTGAGGAATTGGCTGTAATAGACTCTAAATTATACCTCTTACAATAGATAACTTTAAAGAACCAAGGTTTTTAAAATTCCTCAAAAATTTTCAAAAGCTCAGTAGACAAAGTTTTAGTGAGATGTATGGAAAAAACAATCGATTTTGAAAATTTATGAAAAAGCAGAAATATCTTTAAAAAATTTTATCATAATTTTTTTAGTATGAAAACCTATTCCTTGGAACTTACCTCAAATTGTTTAGGAAAAGACAATGAGAAGACCCAAGGTGCTTGCTCATGAACATTTATAAAAGTGTTTATTTAAATGTGTTTTATTAATGTTATAAATAAAATCTTGTCTTATGCCTACATAGTTTATAGGATAAGAAAAAGAAAAAAAAAAGAAAATAAAGAATCTTTTCTATCTTAACCATTAGGACTTTTACAGGAAAGAAGCCTAGGTATATGTTGAAAACGAAGGTCCAAATAAAGGATAGAAGTCTTCCTTAGAAGAATTTTAAAGTCTTCAAGAGACTGATTATCAGAAAGAACTGATAGAAAAGAAATACATCGATTAACAAGTACGAATAAAAGATCCGTTGTCGATTCAAAAAGACAACTTTAAAAGAAGAATGACAACCTTTAATAGGAAACTTCGTCAAGATAGCTTTCCAGAACTTTGATACAGTTACATTTGGTTAAACATTTAAAAGTGAGTTTTCCAGTTGGCAGAAGTTTTAAACAACCTTTGACCCCAGATAGAAATTGAAGTTTACTTTTAAATAAATTGGACACTTATTTAAGTTAAAATGAAAGCAAGAGGCCTATTCGTGTGTTAGGGAAGATAGGGTAATAAAGAACAGAAAAAGTTCTCTTATAAATACTAGCTAAGAAAAGGTTAGTTACTGGTCAGAAGTACAATTTAGACAACCAGATGGGAACGAAACTTTTTAATAATTCTGTTTAAGTACACATACAGAATCATTACAGAATCATTCGAGACAGAGAATCCTTACTATTTCCAGAACTCAGTAATGACCAGGAATTCCATAGATGGGATAAGCCGGTTATTCACCAAGGAGTTCTAGCAACCATTCAGGAATTGTAAATCAGCATACTTTACAAGGAATTTTACCGTTGGCTGCTACTTTTGAGAAGCTCGTAATTAAAAATTAAGGAAGAAATGAAAACTTTCATTAGTTTAAGGAAAAGCCTCTTTAGGCATGAAGAGAATTCAGTCAACAGAAGAAATCAAGTTTCTGTTGAAAATAATTAGTGACAGATGGGTCAGAAGAGGTGTTTAAAAAACCACTTGTGTTTTTTATGTTTTTTAATGAAGTGCCATAAAAGGTAAAGAGTTAAGATAGCCGAAAAAGGGAAAAGTACAGGATTGTCCTGGCAATATTCCATCTTGGCAAAGATTTTTACTTTTATTTTGGCAAGGATAACAACCTACCTAGGAATTAAGAGTAAATCCTAGCTAGCAAATTTTGGCAGAAATCTACCCTAATAACAAGAATAGTAAAAGTTATTCAGGAACCAAATCTTTATAAAAGGAAACCTTCAAGAAATTGTTTATAACAATTTGGAAATTAAGAAAAATATAAAAGAACGATTATAATTTAAAGTTTTAAATTTGCTGTGGAAACGCCTTTTTATCTCAGACCTTCTTCTATTAGATACTTCAGAAAGTTAAAATTGGTAATGAAAATTGTTTATAAGAATCATTAGAGGCTACCAGAATAGACAATTGAAATCTTCAAGTTACCATAACACTACAAAACCACATTGAAATTTATATGTTATTTATTTATGCAACATTATTAAATAACACCTTTATATTACATAGTTGTACTACTACAGTAACACATTGAAATTTATACGTTAATTTATCAGGATAATATAAATTAACATCATGAAAGTTTAACGTTATTTATAGGGAAAATAATAACACAATAGAAAGGATAGTTCATAATTCATTGCAGAATATGTTTCAGTTTGTCTTTTATATATTTTTATATAAAGAAAAACACCTTAATATATTTTCATAGAACGAAAATATATTTAGTAGATGTATGTAAATAAACCATACATATACAGTAGTTTACACACGTACTATATGTCAGAATGCAAAAAAAATTCGTATGTGTAAATTAAACATAAATATTTTTATTTAGTATAGAAACGATAAATTATCAATAAGTTTTTGAATCATTACATAGCGATACATCGTATTAAGATTGTAATAGGGTAAAGACCACATACATATTTTTTAAAATTAGCAGAAATAATCGGAAAACCTTACATAGTTAGGGCAATGTTTAAAAATAAAAAAAAAAAAAAGTGAACATTGTAGGATTTTTCTCTCTCTACATTCTGCAGGTAAAACTAGCAAGAGTTGTAAATTATGAAAAGAACACCAGACAATTTTGTAAAATGTTGATTACGGTATCTAAAATAGAGCAGAAAACTTCAATTTTGTCAAGAATGATAAGAATGAAGATAATGTAGTATGTATATGACACTATGATTGTCCAATCGCTATCTTCATACTCATTCCCAACATGAAAGAACGAATTGATAAGAAACTAATAAATTTAAATAGAAATTAAGAGAAGATATGAGAAAATTCTCCACTCAGAAGACAGAATTTAATTCTAGGAAAATATTCAGCATACTGAATTCTAGAAAAATATAATCTTATTTTTCGTTAGTCCTAGAAATTTTCTTGTATAAAATATTTGGTTTTGACCAAGAAAATGTACATAAAACTGCCTCAGAATTGTAAACAATTGTAAATATGGGATTGAATAACTGAGGTAGCATAGACTTATAAGTTTAAATTCAGAATTTGGAAGTTTAGGTGGAAAAAGAAAATATTGAGGATAAGAAGAATTGAGTGATTGAAAACCACCACTGAAAATAGATAGCAATTCTTCATAGGATTCTCAATAAATTCCACCCAGTACCTGAAATTAAAAATACTTTTTATATTCTTATACTGATATAAGAACTTAGTTTATTATATATAAATTGATTAAACTTAGGAAGAAATCTTAATGAGTTTTCCATTTACTAAACTCATAACAAAGAACATTTGAAATTAGTTCTTTGAAAATAAATATTCAGATGGAATATATATCATGAAAAAGATATGTGATTATACTAAATAGTTTCCTATTATGAAGAAAATACCATGGATACTAATTGCCAAGAAGATATAATAAAGAATATTTCTTCTCAATTTCATTTGATTCCATTATCTTTGTTCAGTTTATTGTAAAAAATCTTTGATAAATTTAGAAAACAATTTCTAGTTAACATAAATTACATCTTGGATTACATGATGACAGAAGTTTTGGAATAAAGACAATCGAAATATAACTTTTTATTAACTTTGGACCCTAGATCTTTTCAGTTCGTCATCTATCAGAAGGAATAAGTTGAATTTTGGCCACTTCATCTGAAAACTTTTGTAAAGATGATGTTATTAGATCAGGAAATTTGAAAAGTCACTATTGATTAGAGATTCTTCATCAGAGTTTACTACAAGTCCTAACATAGAAGAAAGAATGAAAGATCATCAGGCTTTGGCTGAGAGAATGAACAACTCCGAACTTTATAGGAATTTTGTGTTAGAATAACAATTGAAGATGGAACTTCTTAATAACTCCAAGGAACATTAATTAGTATATTGCTAAGTATTTAATACGATTAATTAATATTTAACATTTTTATTTTTTATCTTTAGATTTACGTTTTATGTGTTTACAGAAATATAAAAACTGTACACATGTTACACCTTTATCTGTTTACTCTTTGTTTTGGAAATATCCTGAATACTTTTAGTTTTTATATTGTTCGTTAAACCGGAAAAAAATTTTATTTTACCGCCTGGCCCCCATATTTGTTAAATAAAAAATTCAAATAAAATCGAACTTTTTATTTGTATAACGCGTATATATATGATTTTTATCTTTTATTTTTATTTAAAGAAAATATAGAAAACTAAACATATTTTAATGTTGTTATTTTTTGTTTGTATGTTTTCATAATAATTAACCCATTCAGAATTACTGATAAAGTTACTATAATAGGGTCAAACTCATTTTGTTTTTAATTTATTCAAATATTTTATGCTTTAATAAAGAAATTTTTATTTAGTTGTCTTTTAATTAATGAATTCAAGACTTTACCTTAGAAATATATTTTATCAATATGTAATATTTAAAAATCTTCATTTAATTACTCAGAATCTTATTTTAATCCATTAAGCCTTATGCTATAATCAACTTTAATTGATATTGAGTAATTTTAATCATTTTTATTAATATTAATTATCCTCATGCTATATAATCAGAATTTTTATAATTAGTAAAAAATTTTTTTAACTTTAAATTTTTTATTTAAGCAGGAAATTCTTTTGAATTGAAATTTAAAATTTTTTTTTTAATTCTTAAGCTTAATTATTATATTTTATCATTGCTTATCAAAAATTAACTGTTTACTAAAGTTCTAAAATACTAAAGTACCTCAGATATAGCCTAGCATTCTTCTTTGAAAACACAAGTATTAATGGATTTTTAATTTAAATAGTAACCCCATTTTCCGTCAATCAGCACATAATAGTCATTTAAAAAAGCTGAATTAATCTTTGTTGAAAATATAATCTAACAACTTTCATAATTTTATTATAATAAGCTAAACCCAGATTTTTTTTATCATTTTAACGTAATGATGGCGACCACATTAAATAAAATACTTTCATATGACGTTAGAATGATCCAAATCAGATTTTTGAGTTAATTTTTTCCTTGTAAAAAATAAATTACGTTATGAAACCACCTACCTACAAAATATATGTAAACAGTCTCTTAAAATAACTCCTTCTCCGACATCAAATCTAGAAAAGCAAACAACACATTCAAATGGTTCTTGGTTTGTAACACAACCTATTGACTCTAAAGCAAACACTTCTTGACGTAAGTTCTTTTTCTGAAAAGATTTTAACTTATGTATTTATGACTCACAACGCCAGCTTAAATTTTTTTATTTTTTCAAATTACTTTGTGTATAATTCCCAAACATATTTTTGTTACGTTATTTGTTCATGTTTAATATCCTTAAGCATTTTAGTAAATTTTTTTTTTAATAAATGTGCCTGTCCTATTTAAATTTTTAACTCTTTCACTTCAAATTCATTACTATTTAACTTTTTCTTTTACTAACATTCGTGAAGTCGATACAGAAGACCAATAGATTTAAATAATAACTTTAACTCCATTTCATGTTAACATCTAACAAGTTTTTAATTAAGAATTAATTTATTAATTTATATTGAATTTATCAGATTAAAATTTAATTTAAATTGAATGAAAATCAAATTTTCAAAAGTAACTCTAACTTCAAAATTTTCAATGATCGAAATTATATTTTTTTTAGTTTTGAATTTTCTGAACTAAGATGTTTAAGTGCAGTTTAATTTAGTCAATTCCTTGGAGCAGGGGATAATGTTGCAATATCAGTATTGACATAAGAAAGACTTAAATTTTATTTTAAGTCTATTAAGCACTTTAAAAATCTTAGATTGTTTTGACTTCTATTTCGACTGGCACCAATATAAAATAACATTTCATAACTTATTTATAAATTGAAAATCTTTTTACTGCTTTAAATCCAAACTTTGCCGCTTTATGATCTATAAAACAAATATCGATGATTATTCTTAAAACCCAAATAAAGATGCCTATTAGAATCTTTTAGTATCTTTATTAATATATCACCAATCTTTATTGTGTATGCTCTTTTAATACTCCCCAAAGCCTTACCATTTTCACTCTGGAGTACGATTTTCCAACCTAGTAAACATATGATGAGATAGAGCAGATAGCTGGAAGGTGAAGATTGTAGATGGAGGATGAATGTTGTAAAAGCATTGTTACAATTTAGACGCTACCACTTGGACAGATAAGCTTTGGATAAACCAAGTTTTTAATACTGTATGGAGTCAATTTAGCAGTTAGACATTGAATCAGGAGCTGAAACACTAGAGTCAACAAGAATTATGATAGATAGTGTTTTTAAAATGGGAATTATAGTTTTTTAAAAATAGAAAGAAACTCTTGCAGATTTAATCTTAATAATATAAACTCATTATTATAATGAAATTATATATATATTTGTAATTATCAAAACGAGCTATTGATTTTTCTTTATTTTATTTTAAAAAATGATGTTATAGAAAAGACAGAAACAATTAAGGACACGCCAAAACAAGTAGAAGAAAGAGCGTGTCGGAGAGTTCGTCAGGAGCCAGAGTAATTACGAAAATACATTTATGTATAATAACTTAATAACCAAGTCATAATAAGTTATTTAAATCTAATTTATAATGAATAATGTTATTATGGTTTGATGGCAATGCGTAAATATTGTTCGTAGCTTTAAAATGCTAACAATAATGATAATAACAAACAACAACAACAAGTGCGATCAGTGATAAAATAATTAATATAATAATAATTAATAATAATAATAATAATAATAATTAATGAATAATAATATAATAATAATAATAATAAATAATAATAAATAATATAATGAATAATAATAATAATACATAAATTATATTAAAAACTCGGTTAGATCCTTGAATAAAATTATACTCCTTTATAATAATTTGATGCTAATATAAAAATGTAATTATAAATATATATTATAACTTTATATAATTTGAATAATATTTGATACTATTATATATTTATTGCCTAACATGGTTAAGATTAAAGTATCATGCTGAATTATTATGTAAACATAATTAAAGATAATAGTAAACTGTAAATTAATAATCATATTATAATCAATCCTTTTATTATTTTGTAATAAAAGTAGTATTATAATATTTGTATTATTTAGATATTTAGAAAGTAATATTAATTAAAGTTTTAACAAAATATTATATTTTAATAACCTAATTAATTTGAAAAGAAAGTTGATTTATATTTTGTTTCTTTGTTCTCATTTTATACAGGTTTTTCACCTGAGGTTTTTTTTTCACCTGAGGTTTTTTTTTCTATGTTTTTATCTATGTTTATTTGGACTTTATGGCTGCCTATGTAGGATATAAAGATTTATGAAATCCTGCGTACCATTAATTCATCAAGTGTGAAGTCGATGGGACACCCAGAGGACCCCAGCCCCCACCACATATTAATATATATAAATATATATATATATATATATATATATATATAATATATATATATATTATATTATATATTATATTATAGTATATATAATATATATATAGGTATACGGTATTATAATATAAATAGTATAATATATATATAATTATCATATAATATTATTATAATATATAATTATATATAATTATAATAATATCTATATTATATATAATAATTTAGATATATATAATATATATATATATAGTATATATATATAATATATAATATATATATATATATATTATATAAGATTTATTTACTATTATATTATTATATATATATATATATATTTCTAATATATATATTCAATATATAATAGTAATATATAATATATCTTCATGCAATAAATCCTTACGTTTCTCTAATCATTTAAAATTTGAGCGTAAAATAATTTACAAGATAGTTTATGAAATTCTAAAATGAAAAAAAATTACTACCATTTACAAAAAAAACATTTTCCCACAACTTGAACAGTCATCGTAGTTATAATACATCTAATTATATATATATAATATATACTATATATATATATATATATATACTAATTATTATATATATAATATATAATATATTATAATATTATTATATATATATATAGTATATTATATGTATATTTATATATACTATAAGCATATTTAAGCCATATATGGATATACTATAACTTTTAAACTATATCTAAATATATTAAATATTAATATACGGCTATATATGTATTAACTATTCTTGCATATCTTCGTAAAATTTTTCATAGATGTTGTTCTTTCATTTCTTTCCTCACACATAACTCGCAAATTATATGAATCAATTGCCTTTTCCTGTCAGTCCTTTTGTTTTTGAATTTTATACTAAACAATACTCCACGTGCATCAAATATTTTGAGGCTCCCTGATCTGATCAACAAGTTTTTGCTATGATTCACCGTCAAATGTTGAAATGAATATCCTGTTAGAGAACTTATGTTTCTGTAGGATGTCCAACAGTCACTAATTATGGTTGTTCCTGGTTTAATATATTTTTTAATGCAAGCCACTAAAGTCGCCTCTCTTCTGTTAGGAACAGCGCATAGAAAAACTTCATGTGTTTCCCTACAGATTCCACCAAACATCCACTGTTGAGGAAACACCCGTAACTATTATGATTTCATTACTATAATGATGTTTCATCAATTTCCACCGTCATGTTATGTCCACCAATGCATATTGGATATTTTGAAGCGCACTAGCAACAAACCGTAAATAAAATTAAATTTTTTTAACCTTTTGTTTGATAGTTAATTGTAAGCAAAACATAAAACCATAATCTAACTATGTAACCTTACCTAACCTAATTTAACTAACCTAACCTAATCCTAATTAACTTAACCTACCTACCTAACCTAAAGCTAACCTAACCACCTAACCTAACCTAACCTACTCTACCAACCTAACCTAACTCTAACCTAACCTAACGTTTACATAGCGTAACGTAACCTAAGGAAAAACAACTTCAAATTAGAAATAATGATTTATGTTACCCCCGCAAGTAGTTATTGAGATTAACACACACTGGTTTGGAAGTGTATCAATATCTTGCAGATATTTCTTTGGAAAACTCTGCTGTAATAATAAATAAATGTAATTAATTGTCTTTGTAAGAGCTAAAGAAGATCCTTAAAGTTCCGTTTTTATATTATTTCTTTCTGTTGACTCTCAAATTGAAGAAGTTATTAAAAGAACTATGAAAATAATATAACACAATAAATAAAACGGAAAAATTCTAACAGACATTGAAGAGGGAGAAAAAATGTTTTAATAAAAACTTAAAACATAAAGACAAAAGAAAGAATTTCGATGCTCTGATAGAAGAAGTCACCACGTAATGAGCCTAATTTTCAAATTCTCTTTCAAGGGTAAAATTTTTACTTTTCATTATTAACAAAACTTCTGAAAGAACGTAAGAACAAATTGACATGCCCTGATATTAATATATATATATAATATATTATATACTATATTAATATATATATAGATATATATATTATAAGTATATATTAT
>JABUQX010011827.1:5000-32500 GCA_015478945.1 Trachelipus rathkii | reverse complement strand
TGTAGTCGACTACCTTTCATCCTTTGAATCTATAAATAGTGGTATTCCTCAGAGTTCTGTCCTTTCCCCAACACTTTTTCTACATTTCAGTAACCACCATCTCTATTATTCCTTCTCCTATCCATTCATATGCCGACGACTCCACCTTTCATTACTCACTTGATATTGAAAGATGTCCAACCCAACAGCAGATAACTCAAGAAGGAAAGTGACATTGGAGCAACTGAACTCTGACCTTTCCCGAATATCTAATTGGGGTATTGATAAAATAGATGTTTTCAATGCCTCAAAAACTCAATTCTTTTATCTTACCAGTCGACTCAAACCTTCACCTGTCCTTAATATTCTAAGTGTTTTTTTTTCTCGTGACCATCATTAGAAGAGTCACATTTCTCTTTCTAAAGAAGCTTTTATGAGGTTTGGTGTTCTGAGGCCCCTTTTCTGAATTTCTTCACGCCACCTCAGTTGTTTGCTCTTTATAGGGGTGTCGTTTGCTCCTGTATGGAGTATACCTTAGACATCCTGTGTCGTTCCACTCACACAACTCTCCACAAAAAGGTGGAGTCGAGGGTTTTTCGTCTATTCAACTCTCCTGCCCTTACTAACTCTCTCCACAGTCTCTCTGCCAGTCGAATTGTTGCCCCACCTTTTTATACTTTTGCTGTTGCAACGGATACTGTTCTTTTGAACTCTTTAATTCCATATTTCCTCCATTGTGAAGGGTTCGTGAGACAAACCTTGCTATACAATCTCATTATTTACCTATCGAATTCTCTGACCTCTCACTTAACTGCTATGCTCAATCTTCATCTACTCCACTGGTTAAGTCTATAAAACACCTCCTTAATCTACTTTCCCAACTACCTTTGACTTCATAATTTCAAATGGGTTGTAAATTGTAAATTTTCCGTATCTTTGTTAAAAATTAACAAGTCTTTGGCTTTTGCCAACCAGAGGAAACATTAAAAAAATAATACATGGCCTTTAAAAGTTTTCATGTGCATGTAAGTACTGAAAATTTAGGAAAAATGTTCCAGATTTTTCCAGGAAAAGAAAATGTTCTAATGAACACAGCGTTTGAGTTTTTATTAAGAGAACTCTTCAGAAAAGGGATTAGAAAATGAAGAGTGGATATGTGGTGAAGTGAGAGATATAAAACCATTAATGAAATTAGAAAAAGCAATCGGGATAGAATAAAACCATGATGAATACCACTACAAAATAAATTAAAAGTATGAACACTGACTATCTACAGTTGATATAAAGTGAATGGAAAGAAAATCAGTAAGATGAATACAAAGGGATGGATAGATACCAAAAGGTTGAAGTTTAGGAAAAATCGTATTTTAAGAGTTATATGTCTAAAATGTGAAGAAATTTAAGAAAAGAGGCGTAATTTTTATTTTATTAAAAAAGGTTTTCAAACTAATGCAAATTGGTCCTTAAAAAACAAATATGTGAAATTCATTAAAAACGTAATTTAGACACCTAAAACTTTAAATAAATTTACATTTCTACTTGTTGAAATAGGATTTGAATGAACCATAATATTTTCAAATGCATAAGATTCAGTAAAAAACTCAGTCTTAAGAATTACCAAAATATTTAACACAATGTATGAATATCAATAGAAAAATCGTAACTTTGTTAACGCAGTACTAAATTTGTAAATGCTGATAAATTAGCAAAGCGTAATTTAGAAGTAAGAATTTTTTATTAAGACAGGTTTTCACAACTAGATGAAATTTGGTATATGAAACAAATATTGAAATTTCATTAAAAAACGTCACACATACACCAAAAATAATTAATAAATTCTCTTTTACGCCCTTTTGAAATTGCATTTCATGAAACACATTATGTTTTCAACTGCTGAAATACTGTTATAAAACTCAATTTATTAAGAATTTTATAAATAATTTCAAAATGGTTGACATTTAGGATGCTCACTGCATATTAATCAAGAGATCTAAATTGTAATGTGAAATTAAGAAAAAGCGTATTTTAGATGTTAAAATTATTTATTATACCACAGATCTCACATTGATTTTGTACCATAACTCAACAAACAAATATCGTAAATTCATCAACGATCTCAATTTCACACCTAAAGATTAATGAATGATACTGTTCTGCTTTGAAGTTGCATTCAATGAACAACTATCAATTTTTCAAAAATACTGGAAAATACGTTAAAAAACTCATTCTTAGATTTACAATCAAGTTTCAAATGTTGATAATTTAGAAAAAATCGTACTTTGAAGAGTTCCAATTTCTTATGTTGAAATTTAAGAAAAACTGTAATTTTAGAAAAGCGTAATTTTATAAAACAGGGTTTCACAAGCTTGGTATATATTAGTTATATGAAAAAAATATGAAATTTCATTAAAAAATGTCAATTTAAGATCACCTAAAACAATATTAAATAGATTCAATTTAATTGCTTTTTTAAATAGACATCCATGAAACACATTCTTTTTTCAAAATGCTGAAAATACCGTTAAAAACTCAATTTCTAAGATTAACCAGAAATAAGTTCTCAAAATGTTGACATTCTAAAGGAATATTTTTACTTTATAAATTTGATAATATGAAATTAATTTCAAGTGTTAATGGGACCAGGAGCTATTGTTGGACGGAAAAGAGTATTAGCAGGAGCCTATTTACAATGTATATAAAAAAATATGATTTCATTAAAAACGTCAATCTAAGACACCTAAAACAATTAATAAATTTCACTTTCAGCTTTTTGGAAATTGCATTTCAATGAAACACAGAATTACTTTTCCAAATGCTGAAAATACCGTTAATTACTCAATTTTAAGGATTTAACATAATAAGTGTTAAATGGGGTTCATAGACACCTTTAAGAGTTCTGAAACTATGTATGTTGAAATTTAGAAAAAGCGTACTTTTAGAAGTTAAATTTGTTCATGTAATATTGGTGATTGGTCAACTAGTGGAATATTTAGTATATAAAAACAAATATTGAAATTTCATTAAAAAACGTCAATTTAAGACACCTAAAACTATTAATAAATTCACTTTTCTGCTTTTTGAAATAGAATTTCAATGAAACACATTATTTTTTCAAATGCAGAAAATACCTCGTTAAAATCAATTAAGATTACCCAAGATAATTTACAAATGCTTGAAATTAAGGAAAAACATCGTACTTTTAAAATTCTTAACATTGTAGATTGAAAGATTTAAGAAAAAAGCTAAATTTTTAGAAGTTAAATTTTTTATAAAAACAGGTTTCAAAACTAATGAATATTTGGTATATAAAAACAAATATTGAAATCTCATTAAAAAACGTCAATTTAAGACACCTAAAAACTATTAATAAATTTCGCTTTCGCTTTTTATTGAATTTCATTTCTGAAGACTCATGTATTGTTTCCAATGCTGAAAATACCGTTTAAAACTCAATTTTAAGATTTACCAAATAATTTCAAATGTTGAAATTTAGGAAAAATCGTACTTTTAAGGAGTTCTAAATTTGTAATGTAAAGGGAAAATTTAAGCAAAAGGTAATATTTTAGAAGTTAACAATTTTTATTAAAAAGGTTTTCACAACCGTAAATAATAATTTGGGTATATAACACAAATATTGAATTTCATTAAAAGTCAATTTAAAGCACCCTAAAATAAGCTTTCTTGAATTGCCTTTCAATTGAAACAATTAATTTTTCAAATGCTGAAAATACGTTAAAAACCAATTTTAAGATTTAACAATAATTTCAAATGTAATATAAAATCGTACTTGTATCAGGAGTTCTAATTTACATAATGTGAAATAATGAAAATGCGTAATTCTAAAAGAAATTTTTATTAAACCGGTTTTACAACTATATGAGATATTAGTATATGAAAACAAAGTATTGAAATTTCATTAAAAAAGCTGTCAATTTAAGGACACCTAAACTATTAAAAATTCACTTTAATGCTTTTTGAACTAGCAATCTCAAATGAACACTTTATTTGTTCAAATGCTGAATAATACCGTTAAAACTAGATTTTAAGATTTAACGCAAATAATTTCAAATGTTGAAATTTAGGAAAAATTGTACTTTTAAGAGTTCTAGAAAAAATTTGTAATGTGAAAATTAGAGCAAAAGGTCATTCTTTCAGAAATTAAAATTTTTTATTAAAAAGGTTTCAAAACTAATAAATATTTGATAATATAAAAATAGAAAAAATGAAATTTCATTAAAAACGTCAAATTAAATACAATCCTAATTATACATATTAGATAATTTCCTTTTTGCAGCTTTTGAATATATATAAAACACATTGACTGTTTCAAAATGCTGAAAGTATACCGAGTTTAAACTCAATTTTCACGATTAACAAATATTATTATTCAGATGTTGAATTTAGGAAAGTCGTAGCTTGTAAGAGTTCAAATTTATGTGAAAATTTAAGAAAATAAGCGTAATTTTAGAATGTTTATAATTTTCTTAGTTAGTACAGGTTTTCACACTTAATGAAATATGTTGTATTAAACCAACAACTGTCGTCTGCGTGACTTTCAGGTATAAACACGCTCTTCCAAACCCTAAACTATTAATCAATTCAACTCTTCTGCTTTTTGAAATAGCATTCAATGAAACACATCTATTATGAGGTCGAAAATGCAGAAAAAATATTTTACATATGAAGATTTCATAAATTTCAATATCGAATATCAATACAGACATAAATTTCAGTATGGAATAAAAATAAAATCTCGATCAGATGTAAATTTGTACAATATGTATAATCACATTTTTGTAATCTCGTTATCAAATGATTGACAATAAGACTTGACTAGTGTTTATTCTTTTTATTTTATATCCTACTCTTGATCTTGTGTCTGTAGTATCCTTTGTTGTGGCTTATCCTCGGAGATTGTCTGACGAGTTCGTATATACGGCACAGGATCCATTATATTTGCAGGAACGTACGTACATAGTGATAAGGTCTTTCCTACAGTAAACTTTACACATTTAACCACAATTAAGGTTGTGGTGACGCGTTCACTGCAATTCCTCATATGTATTAAATCTGAAAATTTCATAGTTAAATTAAGTATCGCTATAACTTTCTATATATAAAAGAAATTAAAAAATATCTTACTCTTTAACTTCTATTATCCTTCCTTTAGTTTGCATTTCATTTAGCTATGCTATTACGGAATTTTTTATTCAAAGATGTTCAATTAAAAGTTACTGTTACTTATTATTGAATACAAGTAAGATCAGGATTAACAAAGCTATACGTGATTTATACGATATTTTAAAAACGAATAAAAACTATGTTTTTTCGTAGCCTCAAATACAGTTAATATCGACTTTTAATCTTGTCCATATATATTATTAATATATATATTATTTAATATTTTATATATATATATATAATATATATAATTATATATATTAATATATATATATATTTATATTTATTATATTATATATTAATATTTATATATGATATTTAGTGATATCTAGTTTATATTTATTATTATTTATTATATATTTTATATTATATATTATTATATAATGGGTACGTGACTACCATGAATAATAGAGCGGAAGTTTTTATTTTATATATATCTATATATTCACTTATATCATCAATATTATACTTTATATATTTAATATTATATATTATATATTTTTATTTATTATCTATAATATTTATTATATAATTATCTATTATATATTTATTTTTTATTTTTTTTATATTATATAGTTAAATTATATATTTTATAATTATATATATTATTATTATAATATTATAATATATATATAATTTAATTATATAACTATATTATATATATACTTATATTAAAAATTAAGTATTAATATTAATTATCATAATTAACAGTAATTAAACATCGTTCCATTTATAAATACTATATATTACATTATTATATATTATTAATATATATCTATTATTATATCTTAATTTACACTTAAAGCCCATATTATATGCATTTTTTGTCGTTTCAAATCTTCTTTTAATTTCAAAATTCTTTATATATATAATTTTATATATTAATTATACTTTATTATTACATATATATAATTTACTATATTATTATATATTAATTCAATATATATATATAGAACAAACTGGACTAATACGTCATATTAAAATCTGTTACTATCTTTGGTTATTATGTTCGCAAACTCGTTGTCCGTTTGAGTTATGTCAAGCGTTTCTATACATATTTTTATATAAAAATTAACCTTTATTTTTTTTTTTTAGTTCGAATTTGAATATTGCAATTTCACTTTTCTTAACTATGGTGTTTTTCCTGTTTTTTTTGTTTTTGTTTATTTTTTTTTTTTGTTTTTTTTTTTCAATAAATAATTAATATTAGTTTGGTGTGTTTGCTGGACAAATACACGGATTGAGGTCGGAATATGCTTGACCTTAAAAGGAACACAATAAAAGGTATTATATGTATTTCAATAATGTAAAAAAACTCAATGTCAAAATATATGCGAATTGGGAATACAGTAATTTGGGGCCGTAATACTTTACGTCGTGTCTTTTCAGCACTTAATAGGTTGTTATGGAGCCAATCTGTATGTTTTTTTGAGACTCGCTAAGCTATTCCGTTTTTTCCGGCCTGGTTTATTATACGTATAATATTCTGCTTAAGCAAAAGAGTCTGCCTTTTATATATAAATTCATATTTATTTTTTTTGAGTTTTCTTTTTCTTGATTTTTTTTTCCATTTGATTCTTATTTCCTTGGATCAATTTTTGTGTCTCGATTTTATGATTGGTTGGGGACAGATTTTTTTTTTATTATTATATTTATTTTTCATTCATTCAAAGATTATAATGTTATTTTAGGCTAGTTGTCAATATTGGCAGTTACTGTGAATGAATGGATTATACTTTTTTTATATCCGATAGTGTTCGTACATAATTATATTTTCTATAACTATAATAATTATTTATTAGTATAATTATAAAAAATAAACTTACTATATATTTATATATATATATATATATATTTCATCTTTCAATCTATTATATTATATATTTATATTATTTATAATATATTCTTTCATATTATATAATTTTGATATCTCAAAATTTCGTGCTTCCTATTTGATTAATATATATATTAATAACTATTTTTTAATTAATGATATGTATATTATATATATATATATATATCTATTATATATTATATATATATATTATATATATTTCTTTTACTATTATATTATCTAAATCTATATATTTTTTATTTATAATATATATATCATTGTTTATGCCATTATTAAATAAAAGCCTGAAGAACACCTCTATTCATATATATATATATATTATACTATTATATATTAATTATTATATATATACTATTAATGTTTAGTCTATATTATTTATATTATATATATATATTTATATATATATATATTTTTTATATTCTAATTTTATCATCTATATATATTTTATATTCATTTATATATCTTTTTACTCATTGCAGGCCCATATATATATTATATTATTTTATATAATTATTTATTATTATTATATTATATATATAATATATTTTATTATATATAATATATATCTATATATATATTATTTTCTTATATATATTTATATATATATTTATATATATCATATATTAAAAATATATTAATATATATTATATATATTTATATTATGGTATATTATTATTATACTTACTTATAATTAATATATATTATTAATTATATCTTAATTTTTTTTCTTTTATATTCGTGTATACTATATATTATATATATATTATATATATATATAACTATATTTATTATTATATATAATTATATATATAATCTATATAATATTATATTTATAAATCTATATATCTAACTTATATCATATATATATTTATTATATATATATATATTTCTTCGGATATCTTCGTCAATTTTGAGATCGTTTATTACCAGTATATATATCTGGTATATAATACTATTACATTTTATTATTTTTACCTATTTTTGTGATATGGCTTTTTTTTTGCGTCAATTATTTTTAGGTCATTGCACCTATTCGGTATTATATTGCGGTGGAGTCTGTATTTTTACATTAACTCGCTAGCTTTACTGTTGGATCCTTTATTTATATCTATCCGTGCGTTCTTCCCTTTGTACATTTATATACTTTATATATTATATCATATTAATATATATATATATATATTATATTATTATATTTATATTTATATTATTTTATATTTATAATATTTTATTAAATTTATATTATATATTATATATTATATTATATATTATTTTATATTATATATTATATTATAATATTTTTTATATATATCTATTATTATTATATTTATATATATATATATATATATACATATATATCTTTTACTATAATTACTCATGTAAATTATGAAGTTTACTGTCTAGTCTTTTATAGATTATCTTATTCTTTCTCTATCTATATAGTATATATATTTATCCGTAATCTTGAGCACATACGGGATTGAAAGATTTATTTTGCTTAATATATTTTATTTTATTTGTACGATATTTTTGACACACTTTGGTTGCGGTGTTTGCCCTGGCATGTTTAGTCCATATATTATGTAATTGGGCTTATATATATTTTTTGAATGTTACATTAGATGTAAAATGAATCGTTATATGTGAAATGAATACTGAATGTTGAATGTTAATGAAGATGAGATTGTTGAACGGAACGGTGATAGAGGTTACACAACCACTATCATTATTCATTGTTATAATAGGTATCCAGAATTATAAATATTGCATTGTTGAATATTTGATAGAATGTCTGCCTGCATTATACCTTAAGTTATTTTGCATGATACCATTGAGATGAATGTTGTCATTGTGAATTGAATAAATGTTTGTTTGCAAAGCTCAGTTTGTTATGTGAATGAGATGAAAATTAAGGGTTAATGCATTACTGTTGAATTGAAGATGTAATTAGTTGGCATGTGATATGAAAATGAATGTTGCATGTCATAATCATTATTTTTATTCATGAGATGAATTTATTATGCTATTGTGAATGATATTAAATTAGTGCATTTGAAATTAAAATATATGATAATAATGTTGCTGTGAATACTAAATGAATTCACACAGAATAATCCATTTAATAACTTTAGTTTCATATGTGATACTTTAGTTTGACTGAGCCAGTTTCAATATGCCCAAGTGGCATTTGCTGCCTCTTTTTTCTTTTCTTGTATTGATCTTTATCTTTTCAAACTATTTCTGTATTCTTTAAATTTGATACCTTCAATCAACCTCTTATTTCTGCTATACTAGATTCATCTTTCCTTCTTATCTAATCTACCCCATACTATGTCTTATTTATTCTTATCTATTACTATTCATATTTTGTAATTCCCTATTTACCGGTATTGTTTGATTATTACTTATATCTATCTCTATTTTTTATCGTATTGCCAATCCATAATTACCCATCCATTCAAACCATCACCTACCATCCCATCTCATTTAACTTTATTCACTTAACTATAACCTATATCAACTTACTACTTTATTTACTTATTCATTCTAACTTTATTTACTTATTAATTTACTTATTTTATTTACTTATATCTTTTTAAAAAATTTATATTATTACTATTACTTATTTTAATTTCAACTTCCTAGTTTGTATTTGTATCGATGTCTTTAGTGTGATCGTTGACCTATGTTTTTTTTTACACCTATTGGATGTTATTTAAGCCATATTTTTTCTGTACCTATATTGATCTTACCTGACTGGACTTGCCTGGGTACTACACTACCTCGTACTTGACACGTATGCTTTACGTTTACTTAACTTGGGTATCTTCGTACTGTGACGGGGTTTACCCTTACCTTATGGCTTTTTACATTACTGGGTAACCGGTCTACCTACTAATATGTAACTATTCCCTTACCGGTTTAGGTCTAGACTATAGGGTGTTAGTATCGCTTTATATTTATCTATTACTACTGCCTCATTTATTTTATCTTGTCTGTACGTCTGACATATAACTTACTGTATTGTACTTGAGGCATCTTAGCGTCAACTGGCTACTACTTACTCCTATTGTGTACGTTAGTCTTAACATGTACTTCCCACTCCCTATCTTTTATCTTACATAATCATCTCTTTATTTTCTATACTATATCTTTCATCTTTTCTATCGCTATGGCGTAGGTGGTGGAGTCCCATCTTGCTTAGATCTATACTAGTCTAGTGGCTTCGTACTCTGATAGCTAGGTGACCTTTTGCCTCTCAGCTGTATCCTATTGCCTGCGATTATTCTTTCTTGCACTTATCCTTATTCGTATGGTCGTATCTCTAATCCTCCATGGATATACTCCCTCTAGTCATTATCCTCTCATCTAATCCGTTAATTGCTGGAGACTCTGAGTGCGTATACCCTTATCTATCGATATTTCTTATTCTTATTATTTCTTTATTGTGTTCACCACTTCTATCCTTGAGAATACTAGGGTCCTAAGTATATCACTTCTCCTTTCGCTATCCGGCTGTAGGTAATTACAAATAATTATAGTCCTATTAAAATGAAGCAAACAAAGTAACACACGAATATATCTCTTTCATGCATTATTTAAGAGAGTTATTGAGGAAAATCCTATCTCTTTTTTTTTTTCTCTTTTTATTTATATAAAAAAAAAAATATATATACTTGTAAATATAATATCAGTGTTTCGAATAAGTAATTTATTGATTACTTGAATTAAGAAAACTGGAAAATATAATAGTTATTGATATTATTTCTAGCGAGGAATGAGAATTTCTTAAACTTACTGTATTATATTTATTTTTATGAGTTGTTTCACTCCGTTGTTGACATGATTGAAGGGTTAGTATCTATTTGAGCGTAGGATTAATACTATATATTTATATAAATCATATATATTTATTATATATTTATATATAATTATTATATTATATATATAAAAAATAAATTTTATAATTTCTTATTATATATATATATATTATTTTTTTATTTTTATATATATAATTATAATTATATATATATTTTTATATTTTAATATATCTATTTATATTATAATTATATTAATATATATATTATATTATACATATTATATATTATATATATTTTCCATATATTAATACATATTAGGATGTATACGGAATACCAGGTTTCCGGCCCGGAACCTCGATCATTATTGGAAGTTTTCCGGTTTCGCGGCCTATGGAATACTGATTGCCTTAGCGTTATCCGGCCGGATAACTAACCAAGGAATAACTTTACTATATTTACTTTTTTCAAAAATGTCTTGTTCATTTATAAAATCTAGTCATTTGACTTTTGCTATCATACTTATCATTTATACAGTTATCGTAATAATTATGCATAAAAAACTGAATATATGGAAAATTTGATCATATAATTATTTCAGTCCGTATCCTCTCTGTAGATATTTAAACGTCCGGGGGGTTAAAGGTTATTCCTGACCCCCCCTAGCGTTATATAGGACGAATATGACTAGCGTATATACTTTAAACCCCCTTTGAAATCTATTATAATTTTTAAAATTTATTTACGCAGAGAAATAATTTAATTTAAATATGTCTCTTACTGCAAGATTTATTTTTATTTATCCTTTAATATTAATATATTGAATAAATTTGCAGAAATTATCAATTCATTAGTTAATCTTATTCGCATAAGGCTATAATATACATATTTTAATTGCACTGTTAATTAGTAAGTGGATATTTAGTTACATTACAGTACATAGTACTTTCACTTTACTAATCATATTACTTATATATGATGACAAATATAGTTATTTTTATTGATTTTTTAAAGGAATAAATATACTCAAACTTATTGTATATTTATAAATAATTATTTGGAGATAATTGTTATTTATAATATTTATTTGAATTTTGCTCATGAGGACTGTAAATATAAATTTCTTATAAAGTCATTTGCCCTAATTATGAGTACAGCAAAAATTCAATGTTTCTTTCATAAATAATGTAATCATGAATGTTGGTAATAGTGTAAGATTATGAAGTTCTCTCTCCTCGTAATCCTGAAAATACTTATATTTAATTCATACCAAAAATATTTAGAAAGTTCAATATTCATATCATGGAAAAATGAAATGTTTTCTTTAATATGAAACATTTCTTGCAGTCAGACTTTTGAATAATGCATTTGCATGCAAGTAAAAATATTTAAAAATTAACATTGTATTATTTATTTTTATTTATTAATAGTTTTTCTATTGTTAACTATACTCATATATAAATGAGTTTTGCAATTAAAAATTTTTTTAGTTGTAAGTTGACTGAAAAATCTTGTAACTATGAGTGATTGAATTCCTTAGAACTTTGATGTTTATTTTATTATTTTTGTCCCAACCGCGGTATATTCTTCTGTCAAGATCGCTGTTTCTATTAATATAATAGACCGTCGTTCTTAATACGAGGGTAACGTATACTGTTGATATAAGTTGACTGAAAAATCTTGTAACTATGAGTGATTGAATTCCTTAGAACTTTGATGTTTGTTCCATATTAAACTTAGTAAAATATGAATAACCAATACCTTTTCACACTCACGACGGGTAGCTAATACTCTAGAACGAGTAGTTGGGGATATTTTTATTATTGAAATTTTTTTTTATTTCATATTATTTTATAATTTTTAGAGTATACACAAATTGCTTTTTTGAATTATTATTTTTATATAAATTTAGGTTAATAATCCTAAATTATTTGCCCTAAATTAATATATGTATAGCATTTACCATCATTAATAATTATTAGTTTTATTAATTAAGTATATTTAATAAGAAATTTTTAATCTTCCAGTTTTGTATTTATTATTACATAGTACCATATATAAATATATATTATATATATATTATATATTTATTATATATTATATATTATAATATTTTTAATTATATATATAATATATATTAATTAATTATATATTATATATATATATCTACTTTTTATATATATATATTCATATTTATTTATTTTTGAATAAAATAATTTACCTATAGTTTCTACAGCTCTTATTATTATCTTTATATATATTTATATACTCTTTTATTATATTATATTATTTATATTATATTTAATTATATATTAATATATATTATTAGTTTTATTATTTTAATATTTATTTATTTATATACTATATATTCTATTTTATATCATATTTTATTACTTTATGGCAGTGGTGGAGGTAGAGGCATTATTAGGTATTAAGTGAGGTTGGGTTCATTACTTTTTTACTTGTTATATGTATAGTGATCTGGTAGCTTAGCGCTGACTAATATAGTGTTGGTATTTCTTTTATTACATGATTAGTGGAACTTTCCTGCAAACAATCATTTGTCCCTGCAGTGTGTGTGCACGGTAGTGTTTATTAGGCTATATTTTACACTATATTCTATGTCATGACTCACCAACTCTTACCCTACTATCTATTTTAATTAGAGTATATCACCTACGATCTTTGCGGTTTGAGGTTGACATTTTCCGTATTTACTTTGGATATACAGGTAGAAAATGGGAATAAGTGAAGGTGGGCCCTATCGAACACTACAGGTTAAAAAATAAGATATGAGCGATTATAATCATCGAACGCTTTTTCATGATTAGAAGTGGAATGTAAATAGATCGTGTAGCAACGGTAGTCAACGCCATGCTGATAGCGTTGCTGATCAATGGCAGTATGCGAATGGATGAGGATATGAAGCATAAAGGCTAGATAGGATATAAGGTAAGAAAGGATTTAAGGATATGAGGGATGGTAAGGGGAAGAGGAAGATAAGGATGAGGGTAACAAGATAAGATAAGGATATGAGTATAAAAAGATAAGATAAGGATATGAGGATAAGAGGATAATATAAGGACATAAGGATAAGAAAAGAATATGAGGATAAGAAGATAAGGTATGGATATGAGGATAAGAGGATAAGATAAAGATATGAAAATAAGAAGATAAGATAAGGATATGAGTATAAGACGATAAGATAAGTATATGAGGATAAGAGAATAATTTAAAGATATGAGGATAAGATTGGTGAAATGTAGAATTCACAGCAGAGAGAGAATGGAGGACATGGTATTTTTTTAAGCATCAGGAAATGGATGTAAGAGCAGATGGTACAAGAAGAGATTAATTTTAGGGTATAGAGAGCAGAGTTATGGAAGATCTTTGTTGAATCTACTAATATATGGCAGTTTATCTACGAAAGTAAATACTAAATTGTTTAATGCGTAGTTATTTCGATTGTAAATTACAAATATGAAATTTGTGCTCCTAACAGGAAAATGGAGAAAAGATATACTGGAAACGAAATCTTGCAAGCTGTCTGTTGTGTTGTGTGAGAAGAATATAAAGAATTGAAATGTCCGAATATGAAAAATAAATAATTGGAAAAGAATAAAGTTAAGCAGAACTGTTTGCCTAATCAACAATACATGATTTTACATCCTTTTAGCTCTTAATTGGAAGGTGCGGGTAATTATATATTATATATATATATATAATATATATATATATATATAGATTATATATATATATATATATATTATATTATAATATATATATATATATATATATATTCTATATATATATATATATGATATATATATATATTATATATATATATATATATAATATAAAACCTTTATAATAGGCATTATAATATATATATATAATTTATATATATAATATTATATATATATATATATATATATACTATATATATATATATATATATTAAATATAACTATATATATATATATATAATATATATATAATATATATATATATATATATATTACGATATTATTATATATATATATAATTATATACTTATAATAATAGTTTACATATTAATGTTCTTATTTATTACAGTTTATATGATTTTCCTTTAATGTAAATGTTCCCGTCTATGTCAATAAATTCTGCCAAAGGAATATACTTCGTGAACCTTTTCAGTGAGGGAAACGATGGATAAATCTCTTAATAAAAGCTTTTCTTTCCCCTCTTTATGTATCTTGAAAGCATCGTATCTATGTATTTTTTACAAGTGTTTCATATATAATATATTATATATATTATATATATATATATATATATACATATATATATATATTATAATATATATATATATATAATTATTATTATATATATATAATATATATAAATATTATTATAATATTATATATATGCGTATATATAATTATATTATATATTATATATATATATATATATATAATATATATATATATATATATTATATATATATTATATATTATATAATTATATATATATATATATATTATATATATATTAACAAACATTTTTTTTTCTAGCGTTATAATTTTTATAAAATTGAAACACTTAAGCGAATTTAGTACAAGAACTCGGGCGGCACGTAGATTCTTGTTGCCAAGACCTACTTCGTTAATATCGTACGAGTCTAAATCTAGTTATGAAAAATTGTAGGAGTGTTATCACGTCGTACATGTGTGCGGTGCCTGTCAGGTTAAGTAGAAAGCGTGCAAAAGCTTAAAATAATTATGAAGTGTTGTATCAAAATAGAAATCCAATGAATCCATTTAATTTAATTCCTCGGTTGTACCTGTAGAATTATTTATTTCTCAGGTAAGACTCGTTTCATCAATATTTCTCAAAACTATATAAGCGGATGACCCTGGAGATTCTTGATATTCTTTTTCCGGCTTTCACTTTCAAACCATTGTCATCATGGCAATTTCATCGCATTATTTTTCCTTCTTTCTTCTCTCTCTTCGTCTTAAATTTGAACTGCCTTTTTCACAGCTTAAATATCAACTCCACTTCTTAATATATATATTTTTTGTATCATTTTAATTTCTTTTCGGATTTTGCCGATAAGCTTCTTTTGAATTTAACTACACGCTTTCGGACTCCGATTCGAATTCTTAAGGGTTCGGTCGCATTTCCAATTTTTAAAACGTTATATTGTTATTCACCTTTTAAGGAATTTCCCTCCGTATTTAGTCCATTAATCCATCGCATACTACTTACGATGTTTCCTAAATTCCTGAGAAGTTGAAAACGAACTCGGGTATGCATATTTTTGCTTCGATCGAATTAGGGAAGCACTTTACACAACTCCATTGTTATTTTTTGATTGATTCGATCAATGTTTTTAATTTTGTATTGTTCGTACCTTCCGCATCTTGGCTTCCACAAGTGGATTCTTTTTCTCCTTCTAATACATTGGCCATTTCAATTGGTTGTTCCTCAGCAGCAGCTTCTAATCCTGAAGTCTCCCGGAAAAAAAAAGGCCTCATCTTCAATATTTCGTTACCTTTAAATTCAATCTGTCAAAACTCTTCTACAATGCTTCATGGTGGGAAAAATACTGTCATGCTATTTTAATATAATGTGTTGCGGCAAAAAAAATCTCACCTGCTCCCCTGATCTGCACAAAATTTCGTTTTAAAATTATATCAAACGGAACATTTTTCAAACTACCTTTACTGCAGAATCTCAGGAGGAGGTATGATTTTTTTTTTTTTGCAGCAAACAAAGGAGGAGAAAATCTTCATTCATCTTACAGAAATATTGAAAAGATTCCCTTATAAATAAATATGAAGATTTCTTATGAAAATTTCTTTTTATATAAATATAATGAAGCTTTATGATATTGCTTATTGACCTATTGGTATAAACTTGGGCTGCGGAGTAGCTGAGAATCTTTCATTTTACAGGTAAGTCTCATTTCAACATTGCTCTCTCACACACAAGAGCACACACCTACACACACACACACACAACACACACAGACGGCCGGGCGCCACAACATCACACATATATCACTATGATTACTATATAGATATAGCTATATATAGAAAATATATTATATATATATATAATAAGGTAATATTATAATAATAAAATATAATAACATACACGTTACATAAGATACAAAGGATGCACTAACAGTTTCTATATGACCTATAGGAAAAATAAATGGCACACAACTGCTTACATAATAAATCAATTTTTAACAGTATCAATATGAGGGGGTGGACGTCAAAATTGATGACACACTCAACATTGGGTCAATTCTGTATATAATGTGTTCTTCGTGAAATTGCCTCTCAGTTTAAGGTATCACATAGCCTCACTTTCGTCTCAATCAACGGACAACACACCACAACACACTCTCCCACACTCACAACTAACACCACACTCTCCACATCCACAACTTACACACACCATAAGAATAAATCCTCTTCGCCTCAATTTAGTAAAAAGGAAAATTGTTCCGTGCTTCAATTTATATTAGTATAATATATATAATATAATATATGTACTATTATATATATAGTAGATATAAATATATAATAGTATATATATTATATATATACATATAGTAACTATATAAATATATAATAATGAATATATAATAATATTAAGAATTTAAATTATTTATATATTCTACCCCAATCAGGCAACTATCTTATTTATAGATTATACATATAGAATATATATATATATATAATATATATATATATATACTATATATAATATACCTTATAGCAATACATATATATATATAATAAAATACTTATTTATATACTATCTAAGATAAGTTTATCAGTACTATAATAAATATATATAATAATATAATATAATCATATATATAATATATATATATAATATATATATATATTTATATATATATATATATACTAGCTATAATATATAATAACTATAAGTATATGATATAGTATCATATATAGTATATGATATTCTAGGTTTTAGAAAAAGGAAATATTGAACACATTCGAACCATGAGTTCCAGCGTGAGTGGAAGGGCAAAAAAGGTATGGTATGCGCTCGGATTTCCTCTAAAATAACTATGAACTTATTTTGTTAAAAAATGATCTAAAAATGGTCTCACCCCTACTACTGTGCAGGATCATCCAGCTCCCATTCCTCAAAATCGTCTGACCATATATATATATTAGGGTTGAATTAGTTCCAGCGTGTGCAAGAATAAACTGAGTGGAAAAGTGAATGGCTCTAATAAATCAACAAGTGGCATGTGAACTAGGAGTAGTTATTTCTTATGCTATTTAAACTGTTATTGATGGACTTATGAAAAATAGTGGTCGAGTTGTAAAGGCGAGGTGTAACAGAGAGACGGAGTAGAGTAGAGCGTCGTCCTTCTTATTGTACTGCTGATTGACTTTTATTTGAGAAAGAAAGCTGAGAGGATTGGAAGGTTTTGGCAGGGTGTGTTAAATCGAAACTAAAGTAAGTAGATTAAAATAAGTAGGTGTTGTAGAGATTCTATTTAATAGTTACGCATACTGGGGGTTGATGAAAATGGAGAGACCCATGAGATGCAAGGAAGTATTACGCTAACGTTTGAATGTAGAAGATTGTTAGTGTAATTAAATCCTTGATAAATACAAAGGGATTGTCCTGAGTGGACTAGTTTTGTAAAGGTAATAAAATTGTACACATATATCTTGGTAATGTGAAAACTAGGTATGGAATATCAAGAGTATAAATTATTATTATTAATTATGTCGGTAATTTTAGATTAAAGTTGTGTAATTTTTTTAAATGTCATATTGTTATTGTGTGAAAATGTTGCAATTATTTCTCATTTATGTATATTATTTTCCAATTTTACTTAAACTGAAATCTTTTATATAACATCACATATCTAACATTATCATCTTCAACTCTGTAATTAAAATTTAGTTTGGACAAGCCAAAACGTCTACTTGTCTCTATGTGACGATCTATAATACTCCTAACATACCGTATTTTCCCCACATGTCCACATTTACCGTTTGTTCCCCCCCAAAATCAAATTTTGGAAAATGGAATTTTTCAAACAAAAATTTTAAAATAATTTATGTTAACATTATTATTTCTTATCATTCTATCTACAACATTAAGAAAACTCCAATATGAGAGTGACATCTCATTAAATAAGTGTAACTCAAATTCGATTTTCATGAGTCGCATTAACAAAACTAAAAAGGCTCGACGCAATGTGTTTGACTTGAGTTTTCTCTTGCGTATCCTTACCCCCACATTTTCTTCGGGCGCGACGTCGCACAACCGTCTCGCTACTCCCTGCCTCACTCTGCCTTACGCTAGCATTCTTCGCTGCTGATCCTAAATTTACTTACTAGATTACAGAAATCTACTAACCTATATATATAATATATATTATACTACCTACATATATATAGTATATATATATTACCCACTATACTATATATATATTATTATATATATGAATATATATATATATATATATATTATACTATATCACCCTACCAGTCCCGCCAATGCTGAGTAGGTGTGGCTAGTGAAAGCGCTTGAGCCTATCAACACCGATTCACATGGAAGCTAGATTGATAGAGATGTTGTCACGTCCTTCTGTACCTATTGTTATCGAGACGAAGAGAATTAAAAATTCTTTCAATGACTCGACGAAGTTCTACAAATAAAATTAAGAGAACATCTAGAAATTTAAAGTACTTCAAAATTTCTTTCTTTTTAATTTTCCAATAGTAATATTATATATATATATATATAAGATATATATTATATCAAATATTATTATATATATATATATATAATACTATATATATATATATATATATATTATCATAATATAAGTATTAATATATATATATATAATACCCGCAAACCGGTGAAGCGGCAACTATCTGACCTACTGTATTTTATACAGGCGTTTTCGTTTTATTTGCTGCTTACGACATTTTAAACTTTTGAATTTGTCATTCGTTTTTGCAAACCGCAAGAATACGTAAAAAGACCAATTTCATATTTAGTTCCTAATTCCATAAAGTTTGCCGTAGTCCTGTGATTGCGGAATTTAGCACTTTCTTACAAAATGTTGTAAACCAAAAAAATGACGGCCTGGTAGGCCCGTTTTGATTGATGATCATTCATTCAAAAAATCAGCTTTAAATTAATTTCTTCCAATTCGATAAACTCCATAACAATAGTTGATCAATTTTTGTAATATTAAACCATTTGTATTAGTTTATTTCTGTTTATTCGAAATCGACGAGCTCCATCACAACAGTCTGAGTTACAATTTTGCAAATAAAAGTAAACCTCTCAAGAAATTGTGTTCGTTTTTGCCGAAATTCATGGCATTAGTAAAGGCAATCAGAGTGCCAAAGAAGTCATATTTATTTAGTTTATTTAAGTTATATAAAAAATTACCCAAATTTTAAGTTCTTCACCTTTAAAGCATTTGGAAGAATGGCAGAATTTGTGAAGAGTATTACGCGGCCTATTGAGTCATGAGTATCTCTGACAGCTACAATTCTCTGCGTTGAGAGTCGGAATTTATACGAAAGGAGAATGCCCATGCGTTGAAGCTCGCTAATTCTTTAGTGTTAGCGAAATTTGACCATACATAGCTCCGCATCTTACAGTTGGCCCACTTCTATATTTTTAAAGAGGTACCTCAATTCATAGCGGTGCTTCTTTAATCTTAAAGAAACTGCCAGTTGAGTTATATATTAATAAAAATGATATAAGAAATAAGAGTTGGAATTTTGTTCAGATATTTCTAATCTGAAGTGAAAGTCATGCGAAAGGTTCCAAAATGTACGAAACATAATTTTTGTTTCGAGCAGAGTTTAGGAAACATTCAATATCTTACTATTGTTTAGGGCGATAAATGCTATCGAGAAACGTGCTAAAAGCTTATCAAAAAACGTCTAGAGATGCGATAAAGGCTACAACAACTAGAAATTACAAGAAAGTGATATCTGCATGCCGAAAGAACTTCAATCAGAAAAAATACAAAGGCTTGTGTAGGCGGGACCTTAGACCTGCAAAATTTTATGATTAAAGCCGAATCAGAATTACAAAATTAGTTCCAAGTTAAGTATATCGGGCCTGCGGATAAATAGAAGTTAGCAAGTCCCTAAATTTACATCGGACTAATTTCTTAGTTCTATATCCTTTAATCAAATTGTAATAAACGAAGAGTTTCCGATAGACATGAATTTTAGTATCTTTGCCTTTTAATTAATTCATTTTCGTTTTGATACATTTGTGTTCACGCTCGATAAGAAATGCCTTCCCAGTTTTAGAAGTAATTTCCTGTTTCAGTGTCGTTCCACACTTTCTGGAAATCAGGAAAATACAATCAGGGTATAAGGCAGGAAGCGTTTTAAGAATATGCAAGAAAGTCAGATTCGTAATTGACTTAATTCCATAAGAAGTCCCGCAGGCATAATTTCTAAAAAATCTTTCAAAAATACAATGAATTCATGATCCTATGGACCAACTTAACAATAATTTTTTCGCTACATCTATAGTTATCTCGTTGTTCCCTACATCTACACTGCCTATGTTATATAGTTCTGAAATTTGACTCATCGAGATGAGTTATTATTGTGATAACCTTGAATGAAAAGGATCCGCGCATATGAACGAGGATCTCTTCAGAGACGTCCATATAGACATCTACTTCTATCCTGTCTCGTTTCTATTTTCGTCAACTCGAACTTACCTACGCTGCTTCTCCTCATTATGGTCACGCTGAGAAGGGCTACGTGTGTCCAAAGTTCATCCTTGCCCGATAAATGCGAAGTAGCCGTATTTGGCTAACGGCTCGATTATTCGAATGGATGGTGGTCTCTTAGACATATATGACTTAGTACGACCTTAATCTTTAGATATCCTTTAATTCTTAATCCAATTTATTTATAACTTGTTATTTTTTTTTTTTGAAGTTTGACCAAACGTGATTTTGATTCTTGTGACTGTTTCGCACGTTTTTGTCGTATGCATGGACAGGCCGAAAACTCGATGCTTGATATCACTAACCGACGTGAGCGCTTCGTTGCTAACCACAATAACCGAATTACAAAAAAACTGCAGTTCTCGCTTCTCCAAACACCTATAACGATATGAGCACAACCTTCTAAATGCAAACTGGCTCTATTTTATAAAAATCCGCTTTCCTGCCTAGTAACTGTGAATCATCATTTAGGACTCGAGAAGAGACTACAAACGTATCAGACCCATTGGTCCCATTGCCTGGTTCACAGAATTACCAAGTCTCTACTCTACACACAATAATGTATATGGCGACCAAGATTTCTATAATCTCCCAGTAAAAGCCTTCGCCTACCGCTGTCCTAGTATCACCGCCATGATCAATGCAGCAAAACTACCAGCTTGCTATCAGACTTCAATTGCCTGCGGTCGCAGCTCTCAAACACTAAATACTACGGCTTTGGGATAATCCGCGCACGCTCACCGGACAGCTATCACGACCACCCGATGGGCAGTAACAGCATCCAGCGAAACAACCTAAGCCTTTTTGCTTAATTAGAATTACATTACACAAAGCCAAGTTTTGGCCTGATTATAATGGTATGATGATTGCTGTTCTTACAAGGAAAAATCTCTCAATAAAAGTAGATCATAATCGCAAAATGTAAAAAAAAAAAATTATCACTAAAAATTCAAACTTGAATCCGACTGCTGACTGCGATTAATTCAAAATGACCACGGAAAGATATAGTAGAAAGAGTCCTCTGAATGCATACAAGCTCCTTGAAACGCATTTTCGGCATCATTGCCATCCTAGTATTTTCTTTTTCCGAGTTATCTTCTTTCGCTCAAAAAAGCATTAACCACCGAGCCCGATCACTATCATTCTTGGTAGCCTCTGATAAAGCATAAACACATACACTCTACCTTTATTACACAAAAAAATCGATCTTTCACACCTGTATTAAAATTCAAAAATTATTTTTGGATTATGTGGTACGTTCCTCTCTTAGAGCTTGCTGTGAATTCTTCTTCATATGTACCTGGAACACATTATGCGTTAGTGCTGTTAGTGCGCCCGAATTTTAAAATTAGCGACTGATATCTTTCGAATGGAAATCGACAGTGGAAGACGGTTTTCTTCTCTTAATAAAGCAATTTTCAGCATCAGAGAATCATAAAAGAACATATTCGTTTGATCCTATGAACAACTTGCCCCAGATGCATAATTAATGCATGCTTATGAATCTTTTTTATCAATTACCACTATCACCAAAAAATGCTATACCACATAATGATAAGAGCTGCCCCATAGGAGATTATGATCATAATGAACTATCTCAAACAGATAAAAAAGGAAACTTTCTACATTCCATCATCAGAAATCACTCATATAAACTTGTCCACACCCACTCGTCCCATGTAACGATATTAGAAAAATCTACCTTTATAACATCAAAGTCACCTTTTTGAGCCTCAGTAAAGGACCAGACGCTCAACTGTCAAAACTCACAAATACTTCAGGTATAGCTCTTTGATGCGACAAGCCCAAAAAGGTATTACACATCCTAAATCCCCCATATTAGAATTCTTTTGGGGATCACCGTGGACCGCTTAATTCACCCTTAGTCGCCTATAATGTAAGCTTCAGAATTTATTCACCTTTATTGAATATAAAATAAAACTTTAGCATGTTGCGCAAAAAAGATAATAATTAATAATAATTTTAAATAAATAAACATGCTAAATAATTTCACTCATAAATCATACTTGTTACAGAAAAGAATAATGTCTGTTCCTGTATTGCCCAAACTTAAGAATACATGTAACGAATGTTAGAATTGCATATAGCTTTAAGTCTGTTCCATGTAGCTTACATAGTGAAGGGATCGCTACCCCTTCGGAGTGTGAAGGAACAATTAAAATGAGCTATTGACTAATGAATAAATTGATAGATAGATAGACGTTCTCCTGACTCCCCTTCCTTAATCAAGTTTCGGTTAAATATTTAGAGAAAAAATTAATATATATTTGGGCTATTCCTCATAACCTCCTCTCACCCCCCCCATCCCCGCTCCCGAGTTTCAGCTACGCAAAAAGGTTTATAAATAAAAAATAACTAGTTTTTTATTTTTATTTTCAAGATGGCCATGAAAAACAGCATTTAATTAATTACAAATATGATTGTAATAATTGAAGAGGAAGCAATTGATTATAATAATTGAAGAGGAAGCAATTGATTACAACAATTGAAAAGCAAGTAGTAGCCAAATATATGAATACAATTAGTCACTTGTCACATGTAGGCAGAAATTTTAAAGAATATGTATAGTGCTATTTTGCAAATGTCAAAATGGTTTAAAATTTTAGTTAGAATTAAGAATTAATATATATTTACCTTAACTTTAATTAAAAAGTTGTCACTACCCATAACAAATTTATTATATCCATCTACGCAAGTACCCGGTGATAGATTTCCTTGTTGGAATTTTTCTACTCTCTCCAAGTGTCGCCTGCACAATTTCCACCATGATGCTAATATACTTCACCGTGTAATGCAGTGGACATAATTCTTACCTTCACTTTTTATTAGCCCAATTACCTTTTTTGACCTTTGGGCTGACCTTTCAGCTTGACCTTTTGGCCCCAAATTCTTACCCTGCCCTTCACCTGTTTTCTGCCCTTTGACCCCTTTTTTTTCCAGCATACTCTCCTTATACCTTTTTTTCCCGCCAAACCCCTATTCGTTCATTCCATGGGTCATCTATGGCCTCCGATATTCTTTCGTGCATCCCTAATCTTATTGAGAACCTCTTATTTTTGCCAACCTAATTTTTCGGCAACCGTAATTTTCTTAGGGCCAAATCCTAATATCTATTTTGCAACCTACAATTATTCGGCAAACCCTAATTCTCTCAAACCCTCGAAGACAGGGTTCCGCCAAACGGTTGCCGTCATGCACTCCGTTCTCACCCTTGCCTTTCTTAATTTTACGGCACCCCCACTATTACTATACTCTTTTCTACTAGATCGTCCCATCAGGTCAATTTTTGCCACGAATCTTATTGCGCTACCTTATCTTTCACGACCTCATTTTACCTGCCCGTTAATTTTTTTTACCCTCTCCGCTCACTCCCTAGTGAGTCCATTTTCTGGCACCACCAACTCCCACCGTTGTAAATCTTTCTCATGCCTACCCTCTTGTCTTCCATGGGTCAATTTTGCCACGTTAAATTTTTTGTCCTACATGGAATGTCCAATTACCACATCTAATAACAGCTTATCTCAGTCTCACCACTTCACCTACTTCCTACACTATCGCGCATCTCTAGCCCTCCTCTGACCTACTCTATTTTGATGTCTCTTAACCTTGTTGACCTTTATTATAGACATACCTTAGCCAACATGATACCATGGGTCATTCTTGCCCACAGCTAATTTTTCTACCCATCGTGGCCAACCCGTCACACTATTTCGTTCCTAACTTGTACGCATCTATGGACCTACCCTAACTTGAAATCTACACACGTGCTGCAGTGCGCACACAACACACACACACACACACAACCACCACAATCACAACTTACACTTTATACAGATACTTTCACCTATGGACATTACATTCAACCATAGGACACTGACATTTACACTTCCTTACAACACAGTGCCTGTGCTGCGCACACCATACACCCCTGACAAATACCATGCGTCTAATTTTGCCCAACCGTAAATTTGTCACTTCTTTAGGGCTTATGCCCTTTTTTTATGTCTTAACCTAGTCTGACCATGACTCAGTTCAGCCCTTTGACCTCCAATTATACCAGCGTCATTTTTGCCCACGCTAACGTGATCTGGCTTCTCATTTCCCACATACACGTAAGATTAGTATCTAATGATTTTACTTATGTTCTAGCATGATTATTACTACTGATGAGTGCTGGTGAGTGCCAGTGAGTGCTATGCACAAATGCAGATGCCAAGACGTGCCAGTGAGGCCAATGTGCTAGTGCTTCCTACCACTGTGGCCCTATCGTCTCCTATCTATGCTGCCACCATGCGTGAGTCTCCGCCTCCAAAGTGTCCCTAGCGGCCATCATTAGTGCCAAGTGAGATGCCACAAGTGCCAATGAAGTCCACTTTCTCTCCTACCAAGCCATTTCATACCGCACCCAACCCCTACTCCTCGCTCATCAAGCCCCCCAAAAACCCCTCTAATACTACAGTCCTTCAATCCTATTCTCCAATGACGCTGGACGTTTTTGGGGGGTATATCTCACTCTACTTCTCTCTTTAACCCCACTTATGGTATGTAACTAACGACTCATCGCCTATAGTGCAAATTATCGACATCCCATATCTCGCTACATTACTATTCTATTGTATCTAACATCGCCTAACCCATCTATGCATTCCACTATCATCAGCTATCGAATTGCTATATTATTCTCATCTCTATAACTGCCTATCGCATTCTTATACTTACTCAATATCGCAATCACGTATCTCTCTCCCGCTATACTAACACCTCCCATTCTCATATATACTCTCCTCTATACAACTCTCTCTGCCTCACTCGACGAACACTTCCATGAGCAACGCTCGCTAATAACTCTCCGCAATATCTTATTACCTTGTACTCTCGTTCACTGAAGCTTCCGTTCCCCGTCCGCAGCTTACCAGCGACGCGCCTACCTACTCTCACCCTCGCTCTCACAGATAATCTCATCTCACTACCTCCGCTAAGCACTCAGTCGCCTCAGCACGGCCTCATACATACTAACCTACCGTTCACCCGCTCGCCGAGTCGCCCGCAGGCGCACATATTTTCCGGTAACCACGCCGCCGTGCGCCCGCAGCGCCATACCCCCGTCCGTACCCCCCCGCCCCAGCGCTCTATCTATTCACCTTTCACTCCCCACACCCCTAGCATTATACTTACATCCATTCTTATATCATCATCACTCCCTTACACCACCCATAATTCAATCCACTGCAACTCCACCTCCACCTAACCCATTTGTCCTCCCTCCTAAAACTGCAGACGCAAATATTCCGTCACGCCGAACGAAAAAAATTGATATCCAATTGAACTTTCACAAGAACATTCTCTCTCAAATTAATACTATAATCCATCATTCTTAGCTACAACTTTTTTACGACAATATTTTAATTTAAAAACACTATTACTTTACAAACCATTAAAGCAGATAAAGCAGTAAAACAACTCAATCATTATTACCTAATCACCTACCTGATATTAGTAATTCTTTGTTTATACCTTTACGTCTTCTCCATCCATCCTCTCGACCCTTTGCTGCACTTTAACATCTGCTTATCTATTAACTTTCTGCTTTATAGCTTAAATCTACGCTTATTATTTAACCTTTTCACTTTCTAACTGCTTTCCTTTCTAACTTTTCTGCTTTACCTTTACACTTCTCCTTTACTCTTTAACTCTTGCTTTACTGCTTTAACTATTATAACACTTACACTATAAGCAGTAAAATCAGCTAAATCAATAGAGGTGTATACCTAACACCTTAATGGGTATTAGTTGCTTCTGTTTTCTACATGCTACCTCCGCTTTAATACATTTGCTGCTTGTACTCTTTAATTTCTGCTTTTACTGCTTA
>JABUQX010011826.1:45000-55158 GCA_015478945.1 Trachelipus rathkii | reverse complement strand
AAAACACAGAGATTTGATGATAATTATATCGTATAGTATTATTATACATATATATATATATATATAAATATAGTATATAATATATATATATGTTATTATATATATATATTTATATATTATTATATATATAGTATATATATATTATTGAATATATATGTGTGTTTGGTATATATATATATATGATATAATATATATAATATATATATATATAATATATATATATATATATTATTAAATATATATATATAATAATATTAGTATATAATATGATAGAATGAGTATAGATGGAGGCGCCTAAGCTTACAGTAGGTAGAGCACTCGCGTTAGCAAGACGAAAGGGCGCGCAGGTTCGATGACTTCGGGGTGGGAGCCGAGAGAATGTGACTATCTGATTATAGCTCTTAGCTTCGTCGCCACTGCAGACGTTATGAGTGGGACATTGGTGCAGCGGCTTTGCTCTGAGTGGGAAAACGTCCCGGTATCACGCGATTGAGTGCCTGCCAGCCAGCGGATTTAGTCGTTAAGGTCCCTCTGTGCGTCTGGTGAGACCGGTGGAACCCAAGGACTTTCTCGATCGTTGTCCCTCCTGATCAGGTCGTGTCTGCCTAAGGGGCCATGACGCTTCCTGGGGAAGGGACCGTAATTGATGATATATTATAATTAGTATAATATAATTATATATAGTAGTATATAGTATATTATATAGTATTATATATATATATATATATATATTATATATGATTATATATATATATATATATATATAGAATATATATATAATATAATGGATGAAAAGTCGTATACCAGCAACATAGAATTTTCCACATTCCAGTAATCCTGGTCGTTGAATTTATTTTTGGTTGATAGCATTTTATTAAATGAGAAGAATGGCACTTTTCTTTGTGAGTCGGGTCAAGTCGACGAGTAGTCGTATGCTAGAAAAGTTGTGATTTAACATTATAATTCTGAATAGTAGATCCGGACAGATGTAATCTTTGTAAATTTCAGATAATAAAACTTTTATCTAGAAAATGAAAACGGTTGTTAGCTCTGGATTTAAAATTCGCCGTGTGGTTTAAAGATTGGATCTTTAAGTGAATATTGTTTCCCTAATGTTTGAGAAAGGCACTTTACGTCAGAGCGACAGCTAGGCCTTCAATAGAAGACATAGATTTACTGTCAGGAGATTATAATATTTAGCGATAGAGGTTTTTATTATAGTTGTTTAAAAGCTAAAGTATTTTTTTCCCCGGTCGTTTGTTATGGCTGATTTTGAAAATGCTTGGAAGGGGCTTAGAAAGGATAAATCAATTATTATAACCAAACCTGACAAAGGCAAAGGTGTAGTTGTTTTGAATAGAGAAGATTACATATCTAAACTTAAGGTCTGGTATCCGACTTAACAAAGTTCAAAATTCTTAAGGTTGATATTTTTTTGAAAGCCGTCCTGAAATCGACAAGATAAATGAGTTCATGTTCGAACAATTAAGACTGCGGGACATGCTGGTCAGTCTAATTTCAGTATGGTTACAATCTACCGGTACAGTACGCAGGGCTCGATTGATGGCGCTACTCTAAAACAACAGAAGCAGAACTGCCGCTACGCCCATCCTCTGCTATACTCACCTACGTATATATTTGGCCAAAGTTCCTTGTTCCATAATTAGGCCCTTAACTCGAAATCAATAATACCGGTTCAGCAAACCATTTCATTTTCTAATTAATTAATACCTGTCGCTCGCGTTGTTATACTGACCAGCTTCGATATTGAGTCACTTATTTAACAACACATATACCGTAAGCTGATATTTAACCACTCATTATTGAAATATGAATTTTAGTACTTGATATTCTAATATATAATTTTGAAATTAAATTCTGCGTCTAGTATTAGAAAAGCTGACTACAGACTGGCAACTGAAAGAATACCTATTTTCTCTCTTTAATACTCGCTTTAGTAAACACCACAAACGAGGTGGCAAGGGTTCACGCCCGCTGGGACCTCTCTCTGTTGCGATATGCCTATTTTTGGCAGTTTCATGAGGTGCGTTGGTTGGAGATAGACTGGCCCTCCCTGGACTTCAACCTCATCTATCTGTGAGATATGTGGGAGCGAGTTGTTTTGTATTATTTAGAGACGAGAACACCAAATCTTATTGTTTGGAACATTTGAACACAAACATCGAACATCTGCGATTTAACAAAAGAGGAGGAGTTAGATGATCATTGTTTACCATTCTTGAGTAATCGTGTGCAGAGAAGGGAGAGCAAATTTCAAAACATCAAGTATACGCTGGAAAACCCACTCGAACATCATTGGGAACTAGTTATTTCATCAATATCCCCTTTGGATATAAAAGGGCAGGGATCTACCTGTAGAATAGATAGAACATACAAAATTTGCTCCAATTTGGCTATCCTTTCATAAAGAAACTGGACTTTTTAAGAACTTTCTTTTCACTAAATATATTTCCCCAAATTATTTTCGATAAGACAATGGTCCCTTACTTGACTAATTTATTCCGTCCAAAATTCCCATCGTACGATGTACCAAAAAAAAAAATCTACTTAAAACTACCATACCTTGGATCCCGTTCTACAGACCTGTTTAGGTTACTTAGAGAAGTTTTAATACCATCTTTTCCCCAATGTGACTTCAGATTAGTTTGTGTTAATGCTCATAGTATAGGCTCTTACTTCAGCTCCAAGGAGATGCTCCCTGCCTTGCTTAAATCCTGTGTTGTTTAAAAATATTTGTGTGCAGACTGCAATGCCTGCTACGTAGGTGAAACCATCCTACAATTAATGATTAGGATATCTAAACACAGAGGTTATCTCTTTTTCGCACAGGTCGACCCTTATCCAAGTCCCGAAATATCGGCAATAAGAGAGCATGACCATGTCACTGGACCACAATCTCTTCAATAACTTTTCGATACTCAATATCATTTCTATCAGAAAACGGACGGGAGGATCTTGGAAGTCCCTCTTCATCAAGACTATAAACGCCCATCTCTTAACAATAATAATAGTTCAGATAAAGCTTTTAATTGCATGACATTGTTGGTGCAGCTTCAAAACCATTATCAGTATTTTATTATTGATTATATATTATTATTATTATTATTATTATTAGTTATTATTATTATTTTTATTATTTTTTATATGTATTTATTATTATTATTGATTGTTGTTTATTTTTTTGTTATTGTTATTGGTTTATTATTATTATTATTAACTATTATATTATTATATTTATTTATTATTATTATTATTATTGATTATTATATTATTATTTATTATTATTATTTATTATTATTATTTATTTATTAATTTTATATTGTAAGAAATTCCGTTTAGTCATTTAATTTTTTCCCTTATATAGTCCTGTTTCATTTGATGTTAAAATAAAAACCAACCAACCAGTATTCATTTTCAGCTTTGTTTTTAATGTTAGGCAGAATTTATTCGATATGGAAGGGTGCAAAAGACTTTTGTGTAATGTTATCAATGAGTTTGGTTTATTTATGATTTTATTGAATGTGTTATGTTTTTAATACACTGATGATGGATAGTACCTTTATGCCGAACGTTCGATTAAGTAAATAAATAAAAAATGTGGAAAATTCTATTTGCTGTATACGCTTTTATCCTTAAGATAAGATTTCCTAGAAATAAACCTTTTTCAACCATTATATGATAATATATGAGTATATATAATAATATATATAGTATATATATATATGATATATATAGTATAATATATATATATATATATATATACTATATACTATATATGCTATATATATGAATAGTATATATATATATATATATATATATATGAATGATATATATATATTATATATATATATTTATATATATATAGTATATATTATATTGTATATATATTATATATATATATATATAATATATATATATATAATATAAGTATATATATAATATTATATATAATATATATATATAATATAATATATATATAATTGATTATATATATTATATATATATATATATATATATATTAATATATATGAATAGGTTATATATACATATATAATATAAGTATATATATTAATATATATATATATATATACTATATATATATATATATATGAATTAAAGTAATCATTGTTTCTTAAGTATATATTATATTATTAATATTAGTAGTATGATATATATATATAATATATATATTATATTATTATATATATATATAATATATTTATATATATATGTTAAGATGCAAAATTGAGAAAAGAAGAAATTTGAGTACTTTAGATTTTAGAAATTTTTAAATTACTCTCATGCTGATGTAGCAAGGGGCTGAATAACAGTCTGTTCTATCTTCAAATCTTGCTTTTCGTGAATGGTGTGTTGATAAGCTCAAAACATTTCAACTACCAACACCACCTTGCAGTCTTGATCGTAGTTTAGGTGTATATATATAGGTATATATATATAGTATAGTATATATATATATATAGTATTATTATTACTATATTATATATTATATATATATATTTATTAATAATTATATTTATTTAATATATATATTAAATATTATTATAATTATATATGTATATATAATATATATAATAATGTTATGCTTAATTTAAAAGAACGCAAAATTGTGTGGTTATCGGTTAAATGAGTATCAGCAAGAATTTTATCCAGATACTACCGACTTCTCAAACTTGCCAGATACAGATACCGGTGTATTCAAAAATCACCGTATAGTCTGGTATCGGTGATCACTAATATATATCGTATTGTATATTACTAGTTATAGTCTACATATATACTAGTATAGTATTATATATATATATTATTATATTTTATTATATATTTTATATTATATATTATTTAATTATACTCCTCTCATATATCATATGGCCAGTATAATGATTATTATTATGTATTTATAGGTTAGAATATAATATGATCCTAATAATATTATATATAATAGATATAAGATAAATTTTAATTTATATACTATCTAAATTATTATCATATTTTATCCTTTCTACTCAGTTACTAACCATCACATATTAATATTTTTAATCAGTTATATTATATATATATTATATATAGTTTGACTTTATATATATATAGTATATAGTATATATATAGTATAGATTATGTAAGCAGGGAATTGTAATCTGATGGTTCTTAGTAGATCACTTTATATTTAAAGTACCGCCTCAACTTAAAAACGGGAAAAATACGGAAAGCCCCCCTTCCGGCAATTTTTGCAAAAAAATATTTCACATGTAGCCTCTAGTGATAAGAGTATAGATGGTTTTAGGGGCGAAAGTGAAATGTAGTGCTCTTATTGTTTACAATTATTTAAAGTAATAGTAACCTTAGACCGTAAATTTCGCACTCGCTAGATTTGATCAGTGAAAGTTATTGTATATAAAAAATAAAAATAATTCATTTTCGCCCTAGAACAATGGTTAAAGACAAAAATTAGTTGATTTTCGCACCTAGAAACATATATTATATGTATTCATTAGATTTGCCTACACATGTGAAATTTTTTTTTGATCCGGCCTGCTGCCGTTCCGTGTGGGCGTTAAGTAACTCTTGTCGCATATGATATGATATAAGATATCTATGATAGTATTATATGGAGATACTTTAGTTAGTCTGATATATAGTGATAGTACATAATAGTAACTAGGTTATGATATTATATTTATATATATACTATAGTATCTATATATATATATGTAGAATATAGTATGGTATCGAGTATATAATATACGTATGCTATATAATATCATATATATTTATTATATTTGGGCCGGTAGGCGGAGAATTACTGGTTTCTCAGAAAAAATAGCGTGATTCGGACTCAGGAGAGCAAATAAATACATCGAATGTTAAAGATATCGCTGGCCAAAAGTTTTTCTTTTCTTTTAATATAAGGAGACAATTAATAAACCAATTCCCTTACAAATTGGCTACACAAACACGTAAAGAATGAACAAAATGTACGTGCTTGTTGATATATATACCAAGTGTACAATTAAGCCTCCTTTTTCCAAATCTGCTTTGTTTCGGTGAAGGAGGTTTTGAGTACCATAGAAATGTTTGGAGTCGATAGAGTCGTTTTTTTTTAACGTCGACTCCGCGACTCCGACTTACCGACTTTTGGGATCGACTCCCGACTCGCTCGACGAAGCCGGTCTCCTACCGTCCTTGGACGGCTCGACTACCCGACTGCCGACTCCAATTGCACCTGGAGTATATAATCACCTACTAGTAGTAGATAATATATATATATATATATATATATATAGTATAATATATATATCATTTGTATTATATATAGTATTATATATATTTAATAAATATATTATATACTATATTAGTTATATATATAATATGTTATATATAGCTATAGTATAATATAGGGGAAATAAATTAAAAGGGAAAAAGTTGAACGCAAAAACACCAATAACACAATCTTTTAAGGGCAGATACCACTCTAGAGGGTATCTGGACCCCCTCACCACTACAAGGTAGGTGTGTTATCGAAGTATATATATATATCATATATATATATATAGTTTTGGGGTGTCGGGAGAAAATGAAAATAATATGGTATCGTTATACTATATATATAATATATTAATATATAATATATATATGATATATATATATTGATTATATACATGTATATAGTAAGTATTTGCAACGTAAGAAAATCTGTAATGGGCATTCACAGGAGCCATTATGGAGACACAGACTGATGTATTTCATAAAGATATGCTGCTCATGGTTGTAAGAGTTATTGACTTCGGGTCTTGAGGAAATTATAACAGAAAAGATCCACCATGCTCAAAAAAGGAACGGATCTTTTCGTTTTTAAGTATTCACGGAATCTTGCAGAAGCCATTAGTTCTATTTTAATCAATCTCGTGAATAACCCACTCTTAAAGTGCCGCTGCATTTAGAATGAGCGAGCCCACCTGCTGAGTAGGAAAATATAGTTGCTTCGTAAGGAGCAACTTTATAGGCTGTTGTAACAATAATTTGAGTGAAATTTAAAACACAATGTGTTGAAATGTAGTACGTCAGGAGTAAAGGATTTTGGACAAATTTACGATGCAGGATGAATGGCTACCTCGTGCAGGCAAATAACTTCTTTCACTATGACTTCCAGAGAATAGCCATGCAATTGTTTAACGATCACGAAGCTTTGACTCTTGGAATGCTTTTCTTATATCAATACAGAAGATTTACATTGCTCATAGTAAAATTCATCGGATGGAATTTCATTAAAAATGCGCTATGATTGGTAATACTTTCCACAATATCAGTGTTATGCATGAAATCCGTACTAATTGTGATAATTAGTGCCAATGAACACAACTGCCTGACTGGTTTAATTTTTAACTTTCCTTGAGTTCCTGATTGTATAATGTTTAGTAGATCTTCAAAAATAATTGGAAATTCATTTTTAGTAATATATATAATATATATATATAGTATTATATTATATTATTATGTTATATATTTATTTATATATAGTATATATATATATACTATATAGCTTATAGTACTATATATATATATAGTATATATACATATATATATATATATAATATATATATATATATAGTATATATATATATATATATATATATGATATATATATTTATATTACTATATATAGTATATAGTATATTATATATATATAAATATAAATATATATATATATATATTATAAATATATATATATTTATATATATATATATATTATATATAATGGAAGTTCGCGTTGGCTCAGTGGGTTAAGGCGAGCTTTTTGGCTCACCTTAAAAACAGGATTCCCTCTCAGTATGGGTTCGAGTTCTAGTTCGGCCACGTGAAGCGGACACAAAAAATTTGTCGTTAGTTGGAGATTTTCTGCAATATTTACCGTAATTGCAGGTTTACGGCATAAGTGTATTACGCTAATCTAAATGACAGCACACATCCAACCATAAGCCAACACATACAGCAGAACAGTCTATTCACCAAAACAAATCTCTTCTCATGCTTCTCCGCATGGAAAAAGCTCGCGTACTGGATGGCGAACCCACGCCTTACGGTGGCAGCAATTCAGTTAGACGTCGATGCTGAAGCAGGGCGTTGCTATCTGGCCTAAAAATATCTTCCTGGCATCCTTCCACTTGGTCCAGAAAACCATCACATTAGTAGTTTTCCTGACCAATTACCCGTCAGGAGTTAAGGAGCTATGTGGTAATAATAATAAATTAAATATGATATATACTATTATATATATATATATATATATATATATATTATAAGGTATATATATAGTATATATATTATATTAATATATATATTATATATGATATATATATATGATATATATATATATATATTATATGATATTAAGTATATAATAATATGATTATATATATATATATTCCACCACCTTTCCCAAGATTGGGGGTGAGGTTAGTCGCATACACCGGAAACAGAAAAGTATTAAAAGAATATGACGCAAAGTCAAAAAAAAAAAAAAAAAAACAGCCTTACGTCCCTTTACACAATTAAGTGAGAACCTGTCTCTATCAAAAATCGCACCTAGACGTTTGCGACGGGGCTGCGACACTCACTGTAGCAATCTCGTCAATGTAGGGTTCATCAACCTGGGAAAGGTCCGCACCATACCCCCGCTTCACAAAACCACGCGCCTTAACTTCTATTATGCACCTTTCTTTCGCATTTGCCAACTCATATTATTCTGCTTTCAGGCTTTCCTTTACTTGACTCGATCCAACTTTTTTCTTCGGTTCTCCCAGCCGGCCAATTTCCAAGCACACACCAACTATACATAAACGTTAAACCAACCAATTTCAATCCATTTACACAGGTAACAGAACATTCCCAACATGCAAAACCCCTAGCGCACTCAAGAAGACTTAGTCCTTTACATCCACTCAAGAATTTAATTGCACCAGCCCCTTCCTACCATTTCTAAACTTTCCTACTACACTCTTCATATCCGTTCCCCTTGTCATCCCAACATATATTTAATATTTAAACTCGTCATTGTTTCCAGCTGCCAACCATCTAACATAACTTCACAGCGCGGACTCTCCTCACTCACTGACGTTACCGCTCTACTCTATATACCTTTACTTTCAAACCCCTGATTTTACATGACAACCGCTGCCAAACCCCTCCTTTTACACTACCAATAGCCAAACCCCTCTAACAATCCCTCTAAGAACTGCTCCTTCAGATTGCCACCCAAAACAGGCAGATCAATCCGCTATAATAATAAGTAGGGCAACCCTCCAGCTCTCTTCCATTCTTCGCAGCGAGTTCTACACCTTCCGATGCCACCGCTAAGTCTAATCTTCATAACTCCATAACATATGCACAATTGATAACCAGGAGACATAACACATCCCGGCTTCACTTCGCTATTAAATAATTAGACCAATCACTTTTGATACCATTTATTTTTACACACGCTTCACTATCGTCATATAGTAGTACTTTTGATTCCATTCAGGAAGGCCTACCACAAACACCATAAATCACTAAAACCTGCCATAGAGGCTACCCTGCTTAATCATATCATACGCATGCTGAGAATCGCATAAACCTAATGACACATTTTTAATTCTTCTCTTTCATTGTTCTCAATCATGTTTATTTGCAATGTTAAAAGAACATTTGATGCACACTCCTCTACCTGATTTCTAAATGTCAACCTTTGTTCTTTCACGACAATTAATTCCTCCTAGCCTCCGAACGCGACTCTTTCGACCAAAGTGAACCGAGCATATAACTCCGCTACAACATTCAATAAACTAATTCTCCTGTATGAAATCATATTAGTATATATATATATATATACTATATATATAGTATATATATATATAGTATATATATATTATATATATATATATAATATATTATAATATATATATATATATATGATATATATATAATATAGTATATTTAAAAAAAGCTCCCAGAGAATGAGACCGTTTGCTATACCGTCGTGGACAAGGAGAGGGACTTTCTGCATCACAAAGACTATTTCTTCGTCTAGAGCTTGTGCTTCGATCAATGTACGGTAAGGACGATAGCACTCTGCTCATGACA
>JABUQX010011826.1:32500-40000 GCA_015478945.1 Trachelipus rathkii | reverse complement strand
TTGTGAAATCCAAGTAGACAATTTGTATGTAAGGCTATTTATGTTTGAAATGATAGGTCTTAAGGGAATATTTGCTTTATGTAATTTTGGTATTCCATAAAATTCAGAAGGGGAGTTCATATAACCTTTTAAGGTAGGTATAATCTGTTCATGTTCTTTCAAAATAGTAGATAGTGATGCATTAAATTGGTTTTGTGACGTTTTTGACGGATCTTTGTTTAAGGGGGTGTATATATTATTGTCATCAAGAATATGGTAGCACTTTTCAATATATGTGGTTTTATCTAAAATTGCTATCTGATTACCCTTGTCTGATCTCGTGATAACTATCTGATGGTTCTTTTTTAATTTATTAAGAGCATTATAAAAAATTTGAGGATAAGAGTTAAACTTTAGTGACTCAGATATATTAAATAACAGAATACCTTTTAGTAAATCCTTATTACATGGTAATTCACCGGTGTGACTATTCCAATTGTTGAACTGCTCCAGGAAGTTTAGCCAAGGGTCCGGGTTATCCATAGAGAAGGATAAACCGTAACCGAGCAAAATTTTTTCATATTTATCAAGTAGATACTGTGAATGATTAACTATTTTCTCTGGATTTGACATTTTACACCACATACTATTATCAAAAACATAAGTAAATTTATTATCTAGTTGATGTTTTTTCAAGTCTATTTTTCTATTCATCGATCTATGCGCCGTATCAATTAAATCAGTAAATCTATACAAATCATTCGGGAAATCAACAAGCCAATGTGTATGAAACCTTTTGAAGCATTGATGCGTTTTTCTAAAAGTAGATTTAATTTCCTGTTTTATAGATTTCATTTTTTCTATAAGTATATCTCTATATATATCGGGAAACGGAGTTTGATTTACACTATTGAGAGAACTTGGTATACGCATACCAACATATGTTAACTACAGCTAACATCAAAAAAGTTCAACTGAACTTCATCAGGAATTGTCTAAATAATTTAATTATTCCCCGTACGTTGATACCAAGTTCTCTCAATAGTGTAAATCAAACTCCGTTTCCCGATATATATAGAGATATACTTATAGAAAAACTGAAATCGATAAAACAGGAAATTAAATCTACGTTAGCATATATTCGCTGGTTAGTGTATAAAGAACTCATTTTTGTGCTATGTTTATCCGAAATGATACTCGAAATGCGACGTAAATCAATAGTGTTAATGTAAAATTAACAATGATATGTTAGAGATATGCTTGAAAAAAGGGTAAATAGGTTACGTTTTGTGCGTTAGTTAATTTAGTGTTGTTAAGTATGGAACTTTGTTAATGTTAGTAGTTTTTCGCCCGTAAGGCGTGTTACGTTTTGTTATTGTTCTGGTAATGCTATGTTAGCTTTATTAATGTGAAAACAATGTTACGTTAGCATATATTCGTTGGTTAGTATATAAAGAACTTATTTTTGTGCTATGTTTATCCGAAATGATACTCGATATGTGATCTGAATCACAGATCGATAGATCATAAGGTCACGGTTAGGTGGTTAGGGAGGGTAGGATGATGGGGCCTGATGGTTTGATTTACTGATTTTACAGCTTAAAATCGGTGAACTATTGCACTTTACTATGACATTTTATTCGAAAAACTTATTTTTATGTTAATGTTTGGATAAACTTGTTATTTTTTATTGTTATGTTTGATAAAACTCTTGTGTTGTTTGCAATTATTTGTTTGGGAATTGTAAAAAACTTTGTTACGTGGTTAGCATATATTCGGTGGTCTGTATGATAATTTAAGACAGGGTTGTGATCATTTAGTTAAAATATTACTGTATCAATGTAAAATTAACGTTAATGTTAGAGATATGCTTGAACAAGTATGAATAGGTTACGTTTTTGCATGCAATGTTAGTTACTTTACTGGTGTTAAATGTGGAACTTTGCGTTAATGTTAACAGTTTTTCATGTTTAAGGTGTTTTAGGTTTGTTGTCTGAAATATATTCTTAGTTCAGATGATGCTATGTAACGCTTTTATTAATATGAAAAGCTTTGGTTACCGTTAGTCTTAATATTGTTTGATCAGTATGATAATTCTACAAGGTTAATGATGTATTTTTGTTAAATATTAATCAGTGTTAATCTGAAATTAACATTGCTATGTTAGAGATAATGCCTTACAAAAGTAAGCATAGATTATGTTTTTGTGAGCCTTGTTAGTTACTTTTTACTGTTGTTAAGTATGAACTTTTGTTAATGTTACAGTTTATTCATGTTTAAAGGTATGTTAGGTTTATTGTTGTACATTATATTCTTAGACCAGATGATCCTATGTTAGTTTTTATTAATGGGAAAACTTTGTTATGGTATCATATATTCGTTTCAGTGGTATACAAGAACCTTTGTTTTATGTTATGTTATCCGAAATGATACCAAATGTGACTGTGAATCATAGATGCGATAGATCGTAGCTCAGTGGGATGGTAGGAGACGATGAGAGAGTAGGGTGGATGGGTTGGATTTAAGCTGGATTACTGCTGTTTTGGGTATGTTAAAAACACAATTTTTTAGCGGTTATAAAAATAAAAAGAATTAAAATTTTTTAGTAAAAAACAAAAAGTTTTAACGAAATAAATTAAAAATTAAAAGTTTTTAGTAAAAGCAAAAAGTTTTAACGACAAAAAATTAAAAATTAAAAGTTTTTTTTAAAAAAAAAAACTGAAAAAAAACAAAACAAAAGGTTTTAAAGAAATAAAATTAAAAAATAAAAGTTTTTGAGTTATGCTATAAAACATAAAGACATTAGCAAAAACATAAAAATGTTTTAATAAATTTGGTTATGTCGCCCCTGTGACAAACAAGAATCAAATGTATAGCTTAATGTTTTGAAAACGAACCATCCAAGAATCATAGGTATTGCGTAATGTTTCGAAAAGTGGGAGGAGTTTGACCAATTTCTCAACATGTATCTGATAACTCTAGTGAAACAGGAACCACATCAGCTTCGTACACGTTCGTTTTGGATGCATTGTTAGTTACTTTAGTGTTGTTAAGTATGGAACTTTGTTATTGTAAGCAGTTTATTCGAGCGTAAGTTAAGGTTTTTGTCATTGTGCGTTATATTTCTAGTTCAGGATATGATATGTTGAGCTTTAATTGATGTGAAAACTTTGTTACGTTACGCATATATTGTTGACCCATATGATCATTAGGGGAATAAGTAGGGTATACTTATTGTACAAATGTTACTATGTTTAATGTAAAAATAAGCAGTGATATGTTAGAGATATGTTTGAATAAAGTGTGAATAGGATACGGTCTGTATGCAATTAGTTACTTTACCGTTGTTAAGTATGAAACTTTGTTAATGTTACCTGTTTATTTTGTGTTTAAGATGAGTTAGGTTTGACTGATGTAACATTATATTCTTAGCTCAGTTGATGCTATGTTTGCTTTGATATGAAAACTTTTGTCAGTTAGCATATATTCGTTGGGTAGTACGATAATTAGGTGAGGTCATGATAAATTAGAAGTTATTCGTTACTGAGTAAATGTAAAAAACTTTGTAAGAAATTGACTAAAGTTTTGGAAGAAAGTGTGAATAGGGTACGGTATGTAAGCAGCGTCAGTTACTTTCCTATTGTTAAGTATGGTATTTTGTTAATGGTGACTGTTTATTCGTGTTTAAGGTATGTTAGGTTTTATGTTATACATTAGATTCTTACATCAGATTATGTTATGTTAACTTTAACATATGTAAAACTTTGTTATGTCAGCATATTTTCGAGGGTATGTTTATACAAAGAACATATTTTTTATGCTATTTTATAATAAAATGATACTGCTAAATATGCTGAGTATAGATTCAATAGATCAATACTCATAGATCAGGTTGGGTCGGAGGAGAGGGGAGGGCATGGGTGGTTGATTTACTGATTGACTGATTTACTGCTCTTTGGTGTATGAAAAATGTAAATTTTTTACGTTATAAACATAAAAAAGAATAAAATTTTTAGTAAAAACAAAAAGTTTTAAAGAAATAAAATTAAAAATAAATAAGTTTTTTAAAAAAACAAAAAGTTTTAAAGAAATAATAAAAAAAAAAAGTTTTTTAAAACAAAAGTTTTAAAGAAATGAATTAAAAATAAATAAAAGTTTCAAACATGGACATCAAAGAAGAAATTGAAATAAAATAAAGAAAAAATTTTAAAAACGAAAGTTTTAAAGAAATGAATTAAAACAAATAAATAAAATAAATAAATAAATAAACAAACACATCGCTATACTGATTTGTTAAAGGAATATTTACCTCATCAGCTTCGTACCTATTCGTTCTGTATGCGTTGTTAGTTACTTTACCGTTGTTAAGTATGGATCTTTGTTATTGCTAACAGTTTATATGAACGTAAGGTATGTTAGGTTTTGTCATTGTACATTATATTCATAGTTCAGGTAATGCTATGTTTGCTTTATTGATGTGAAAAACTTTGTTACGTAAGCATATATTCATTGATCAGTATAAATTAGACAAGGTCATGATAAAATTTTGTTAAAATATTTACTATGTTAATGTAAAACATATTCATGATAGAAAAGTGTGGTAGGTTTACGTTCCTGTGCTGAAGTTAGTTACTTTACTAGGGTTAGGAGGGAGGGAGGGTGGCTTGTGATTTACTGATTCACCTGATTTGCCGTTTAGGGTGTGTAAAAACACAAATTTTTTACGTTATAAACATGAAGAGTGTAAAATTTTTAGTAAAAACAAAAAAGTTTTAAAGAAATAAAATTAAAAATTAAAAGTTTTTTAAAAAAACAAAAAGGTTTAAAGAAATAAAATTAAAAATAAACAAAAGTTTTTAAAAACAAAAAGTTTTAAAGAAATGAAATTAAAAATAAATAAAAGTTTTTTTGAAAACAAAAAGTTTTAAAGAAAAAATTAAAAATAAATAAAAAGTTTTTTAAAAACAAAAAGTTTTAAAAAAAAAAAATAAAAATAAACAACAATCATCGCTATGCTGATTTGTTAAATGAATATTTACCTCATCAGCTTCGTATCTGGTCGTTCTGTATGCGTTGTTAGTTACTTTACTGCTGTTAAGTATGAAACTTTGTTAGATAAATATTGCTGTGTTAATGCGAAAATAATAATGATATGTTAGAGATATGTTTGAAAACATGTGAATAGGTTACGTTTCTGTATGCCACGGTAGTTACTTTACTGTATTAAGTATGGAATTTGTTAAATGTTACCGGATTTATCATGTATAAGGTATGTTAGGTTTTGTCGTTCTATATTATAATCAGGTCAGGGTATGATATGTTAGCTTTATTGATGTGAAATCTTTGGTGCGTTAGCGTATTTTCGTTGGTCAGTATGATACTTAGGTATGGTGATGATGAATTTTTATTAAATGTTACTATGTTCGTGCAAAAATAATAATGATATGTTAGAGATATGTTTGAAAAGTGTGAATAAGTTACGTATTGTATGCAACGGTAGTTACTTTACAGTTGTTAAGTATGGAACTTTGTTTAATGTTTAGCCTTTTATTCGATCATAAGGTATGTTAGGTTTTTTGTTTGTTGTACATTATATTCTTAGTTCAGGCTATTGCAATGTTAGCTTTATTGATGTGAAATCTTTGTTGCGATTAGCCTAATTTTCGTGGTTCAGTATGATACGTTTGGGTAATTGGGGTTGTAAATTTTTGTTAAATGTTACTTTGTTAATGGTAAAAAAATAGTGTCTGTCTGGAAAAAAGTGGTGAGTAGTTACGTTCTGTATGCAGCGTAGTTACTTTCTGTTGTTTAAAGTAATGGAACTTTGTCTAATCGTTGACTGTCTTATTCGTGCATAAGGTATGTTCGTTCAGTCGTTGTACATTATATGTAGTTACAAGACTATGATATGTATCAACTTTAAAATGATGTGAAAACTCTTTGTTACGTTGCATAATTCATTGATCATTATGATCATTACACAAGATTGTGATCAATTTTTGTTAATGTTACTATGTAATTAAAGAAATATCAGTGATATGTTTGACACAGTCTAAATATGTTGTGTTTTGCATGTAATCTTGGCCCTTTATTGTCATTAAGTTATTGAATATGTTACCATCCAATGCTTATTCGTGCATAAGGTATGTAAAGTAGTCGTTGGACAATTATATTCGTAGTTCAGACTATGATATGTTAACTTTAATGATGTCAATAGTTTGTTATTAGCATATATTCTTTGATCAGTATGATAATTATGCAAAAGATTGTGATAAATTTTTGTTAAATGTTACTATGTTAATGTAAAAATATCAGTAATATCTTAGAAAAAAGTGGAAGTAGGTTCCGTTCTGTTCTTGGCTCAAAATGTTAGTTACTTTACTGTTGTTAAGTATGGGAACCTTTGTTAATGTTAACTGTTTTTTCGTCCTTTTTAAGATGTGTTAGGTTTGTGAATGTATGTTATATTCGTAGTTCAGGTGGCATGTCTATGTTTTGCTTTATGATGTGAAACTTTGTTACGTTAAGCATAGTATTTATGATAATCGAACAAGGTTATGATAAATTTTGTTAAATATTACTATGTTAAATGTAAAATTAACATTGATAGGGGTTAGGGGAGGGGGGAGGGGTGATGCTTTGATTTAGTGATTTAAAGGGTGAGGTATGTACAAACACAACTTTCTTTAAGTTATAAAATATAAAAAAAAAGTAACTTTTAGTTAACTGCAACCAGTCGCCAAGAATAAACAGAAAGATTGAAAGTTGTTATGTTTATACAAAATATACATGAATCAATAGTCATAGATGGAGAGAGACGTGAGGTGGCGGAGGTTAGGGAGGATGGGGAGGCTAAGGATCTGGAGGCTCAACAGGGTCTAGAGGCTCCAGAGGCTCCGACGGCTCTGGAGGGATTTGATTTATAATAAAAAACTTAAATTTTTTAAATGTTCTAAATTTTTTTTTTAAATTTTTAAAATATTTTTAATTTTTTTTTTTTTTTTTTTTTTTTTTTTTTTTTTTTTTTTTTTTTTATTTGTTTAATTTTTCTTTTTTTTCTTTTTTTTTTTTTCTTTTTTTTTAATGATAATCATAAGATAGATGTATACCAAGTTTCGTCGTTCTATGGTCAATATTTCAGGTTTTGGGGGGCTGGAGACCCCCCTTTGGATTGCACTGTATTTAACCATTATAACAATGTGAACATCCTTATAATGAAGATTTGTATTTCCGAGTTTCAGCTTTTCTACGGGTCAATATTTGTTTGAAGTGGGGGGGTGGGGTCCCTTTGGGGAGGACCCCTCGGGACGTAACTTCGTATACACCAAGGTTACGTCACCTCTACAACCACTTCTCCATTTTAGCCCAATATGATCTCTAACCCATGTAAATACAATACATAGGAGCCATAGGCTGAGCCAGAGCTGGAGCCTAAAAATCCATTTTCACCTAATATATTATATATATATCAGGGGATCGGAGTCGGAGTCGGAATGGGATAGAACTGGAGGAGCCTTTGCT